>WYDI02009674.1:0-147265 GCA_009867235.2 Psittacus erithacus
AGGGAAGAGCAGGGGCAGCCATGAGGTGTGAGAGGCAGTCATGAAGGGAAAGGAGGGGCAGCCATGAGGTTTGAGGGATGGCCATGAGGGGTGAGGGACAGTCATGAGGGGAGAGGAGAGGCAGCCGTGAGGGGTGAGGGACAGTCATGAGGGGAGAGGAGAGGCAGCCATGAGGGGAGATCATGAGGGGAGAGCAGGGGTAGTCATGGGGTTTGAGGGGTGGCCATGGGGGCTGAGGGGCAGTCATGAGGGGAGTGTAGGGGCTGCCATGGGATATAAGGGGTGACCATGAGGAGAGAGCAGGGGCAGTCATGGGGGTAGGGGCGGCAGCTATACAGTGAGCCACTTATAGGGGGCAGATGAGGAGTGCCTGCGAGTGGAGATCATGAGTGGCAGCCATAAAGGTAGATCCTGAGAGGGAAGCAGTTTGCCCTTTGTGACATGGTTTAGGTAGTGTTGGGCTAGGCAGTCCTGGGGCAACGGTTGCACTTCGTGATCTTAAAGGTCTTTTTCAGCCTAGCTGATTCTATAACAATCCATATCCCAAATAATTCATTGAATAAGTCAGCACATCATTTAGGGCATATGGCAGAACCAGTAGTGCTTCACAAAGTGGTTGTGGAGCTCTGTAACACATTCATTGATCCAGAGAGCAGAATGCAAAAGATTGTGGGCAAAAGATGTATTTATCTGTTAATGAAGGTTATAACTGTAGCCCTGAAAGGATAACTAGCACTGTGTGCCTGAAAAAAACCCAACCAAAACAACAAAATAAAAAAGCAACAAACCACTGTAATGTAGCTCAAGTGAAATTATAAGGAAAATTACACCTGTGTAGCTTATGCATATTTACGTGTAATTCATGTACATCCAGCCAGTGCCCTGACTTCAGGCATGGCATGCACGATCACCCCATTATGGAGCTCTCCTAATGTGTGTCCATTACCCAACTGGTTACCTACATGGAAAAAAGTTTCAAGAGCTCAGAAAGAACACTGAGCTGAGGTCACTTCATTAGCAACAAGCCTATGGAGAACTCCTTCAGTACTAACACTTGCCAAGTCCAAGAACATTAGTTCAAAACCTGTATACAGAAGAGTTGGTCATATGTGATATTCCTGTCTTTAGAATGTCAATAGTAAGACATCCAGCCACATCAATTTTTAGTTTTACTTACAGTGGGACTCAGCCAGCTATATTGTGTCTACACTGATTGTTAAGGGAGAAAATGAAGGCTGTGTGTCTCCGACCAGCTTGAAAGCATGGCCTTTGACATGGATGGGGTGTTTCCTGTAGAGGGGATTGAACATCCAGGTTATCACATGTCCCAGGTGTGTCCCCCTGGAAGGGTGACGCGGCCCAGAGATCGGGTAGGGTGATGAAGAAAGTCCTACCTGCTGGTGCTGGGTTCCTTCCGGTGGCAGACATAGCCAACATACAGGCTGTTTGGACGTCTGATGAAATGACGAAAGGGACTCCTACTCCATAGAATGTGATGGAAAAACCTGGATAAAGAAAACACGGAAGAGATAAATGAGGAACCCTGTGAAATTCGTTGGGGATCACAAATGGCCTCAAGCTCCACCTACACTGTTAGAAGAAGCACTGTTGATATTCTGTGGGAAGACTGATACAACCCTGAGAAAACCCTGGATATACCCTGAGAAGTGATTTGAATGATGATATCCAAGTAAAGCCTGCCTAGTGCTGCTGCAACGTGTCCTTCTCACTGCACACCCAGTAAAGCCAAGATAAGAACTCTAATTTGGGCATGTAGCACCAACTGAAACTAACATTTCTCAGAACCCTTTCAAAGGCTGTATGACTTGCCTGGAGCCAGCAGAGGCTGTTATATCATGAGTAGATTGCTACTCCAAAGAATAGACAATTAAAAGGACAGTATTTCCCATGTTCCACCCTGGTCCTTCCTAAGGTCATGTTTATAGTAGTGAGATTAAAGCGTCCCCTTTAATCCAAGGGGAAGTGTCATGAAATCTGCTCCTTGAGTGAACTGGGCTGTGCAAACCTTATTAGAGTTTCCTTATTGTTCTCGTCATATGCATTCTGTAGTTTACATTAATCTCAGTCCTTTTCGTGTACAGTAAAAGAGTTCCTGCACAGTGGGTGCCTCCTCCAGAAAGATAGTATTTGATAAAGTTTTGGAGAACAAAATGAAGAAAGGAGTGAAGAAGGAGGGGTTGAAACAGAAATCATGCTGGATGAGAAGGACAAAGAAGTAAGAAAACAACCACGCTGGCTACTTCTACCGCTATAGATAGCTTTTGTTCCTCAAAGCTTGCTCCCTTCTTTCTTCATCCACCTGTTTTGCTAAAGATCTTCCGCTTCCCCTGGAATGAGGATATTTCCAGGATGTGCAGATCTTCTGATATCATTATGTCCAGGTACTCGGCTATGGTGGGCACAGAAAGACTATGGAAAGAGAGTATGCCAGTATTTATCGTACTCAGCGTCTGAAATTACTACTTTAAGAATGGGTGGTTTGGATCTTTCCTCTGTGTGTTTCCCTTGTAACTACTGCTTCAGTCCAGTAGTCCCTCATCTCAAATCTCCTCTTTTGCTCCAACTCCATACTTTGCTCTTTCTTCTCCTTTTTATTTTGCAGCCAGCAGGCATCTGCATAGTTTTCACTTGACCAAATACTGTGAAAATACTCAAGAAAAACAAGTATTTCTGCTTATTCTGTTACCACACAACTCATCTTTTTAATGATCTGTAAATAAAGATGTCCCTACTGCTGTGCCTTGTAACTAAAATGACACTAAGACTCATGAAGTATCTTGCTTCTTCACTAGATATTAATATATGGCCTGCAAGGGTGGAATTGATAAGCATTTGATAATAAACACATTGTAAGCCTACTAAGAGATATGAAGTAACCCACAGGAAGACATGTAGTCTATGAGCCTTTTACCATCAGCCTTTAATTAACTGTTGGTGGACCTAGGAAGATGCCTCAGAGGAGCAGGGAAAATTTTCCGATAACTACCAAAAAGGTTAATGCAACAAGTAGAGCACACAGTGGTTGGTTATGGCTTGATTATTTCAACCATGTTCTGTAGTCACCATCCCTGTTACACAGGCAGAGCACTTCGCACTCCGCTTCCTTTTCCTGAACACTAGATAGACAAAAGAATAGGAGAGGAGACATTGAGATTGAAGCCAAAGAAGACACCTGGTAGCAGCACCGTGAAGACTATGTATCTTAAACATTAACCATGCCTGACTTCCTGCTGCTGCTTGCCAACTGTGTGACTGTTACAGCTGGATAAACAGTCCACATCTAGTACCTGCACACGTGCAGCTGTCTGATTGCAGGACTGGTTACAAGTTCCGCATTCAGCCTGGAAAGTTCCCATGCATTTTTGCGTATTTCCTAGACAAATAGTGCCCATATTATAGCTTACTGCTCATGTAAGTTAGTACCTGTGTGTCCCAGGCCTCTTCTAGAACATGTTAAATCAGTAGCGACACTGAAATACAGTATCCCCCCCGAGCTGAAGCACAAGGCAAGACATCACACTGGAGTCTACCAAACTGAGGTGCTGGGGAAATAATGAAGCACTATTAATTAGCATACTTGGCAGTGCTGTCATCAGCCAAGTTGCTGTCACATTGTTTGCAGTTTCTGGGCAAAGGTGTGCTTGAAGGAAGGATTTGAAAGAGAAAAAATTTGCTCTGGGGATGGAAGGAGACCTTCCCAAATGTAAAAGAAGCAGATGTAGCAGGGGGTGGTGTGTCTGGAAAAAACAATGCACAGGCAACAGATGGTGGCATCAAGAACTCACTGGAGACAGATACCACTCTAGTGCTAGTGAAAAGAAGATGAAAGATTGTGTGAGAAACTGTGAAAATGGTGTCCATGATGTTAAGGCTGCTGTATGGGATGTGCTACTAGCACAGCATTGGCCAGTGGAGTTAATAAAAAAAGAGGGATCATATGATGGGGATGGTTTAGAGAGGCCTCAAGGAAGAACCTGCAAAAACTGAACCAGCCGAAGCTGGTAGAGAATCACGTGTTGAAAATGATACCTACCTATGTACTTTGGCTAGCAGCATCTTGTGGTTTCCGTGTATTCTTCTGTTTGCTTGTCTTTAATTGTATAATTAGATTTTAATTTGATCTGTTTCTATAACTAATAAGGAGTAACAAAAAGGTGTTGATAACTTTTAAGATCTTTCAAAGTGACCAGCTCTCCAGAAACACAAAGCCAGTTTCGGGTTTCTCAGATGGGTTGCTGCCCCCAGCAAACTGGTGCCAGGCTAATGCTAAACCACTTCTGCAGAGGAAGCAGAGAGTAGATGGAAGGGATGAAGCAAGGAAGGGGAGCCAGACACTGAGTCCCCTGGGACTGGCCTTGCTGATCCTTCTGTTGCCAGGAGGAAGGGAGAGTCAGGGCAGGAACTGCTACTCCTTGGATACGACAGGTCCTCCACCCCGCAGAGACTAGCCTCCCTGTTGGCAAGAGTGCACTGCATCTCATTTAAGATGCTGCCGTGAACAAAGCGGGCACTGGGGCCATGGCTCTTCATCCATCCTTGGCAGTCCCACACAGTCAGCCTCCTTTGCAAATTGCTTGAGCTAGTTCTCATGCTTAGTTTGGCCCTGAAGCTCAAGAAGGTGATGGGTGTTTCCGATCACACAAGCAACAGAGTGCCAGACCTTGGTCTCTGTATGGTCAAGACTTTAAGGTGTAACACCTACATTAGTCACCCAGGGTAAGCAAGCTAAATATAACTTCCAGCAGATGGCCCATACTTATGTTTTTTCTGTTGGGTGTATCCTTCCCTACATTGTGCCAGTGGAAAGAACTTTCATTTCTTATTTCTCTTGCTGCAGCTGAGCAAGATCGTAGCAATTTCATGCCATGTAAACCGAAGTAGCAATAAACTTAAAGGTCTGTGTGGACAAAAGTGCATCAATTACTTTACCAGAATGAAAAAAAAAAAAAAGCAGCAGAGAAACCCGCAGAGCTTGAAAGATCAATTTCTTCACAAGTATGAACCTAAAATAAATGGTACTATTCAGGGTTTAAAAGGGATTTCTCTAAGGTTTGCAGGAGTTTAATCAAGACACAGCTAGCCTCAGATTTGCTATGAATACAGTATGAGAAGACTGTGGAAAGGAAAACAAAGATGTACAAACATCAAAACTTATGGGAGGGTGGGAAGGGAAATGGGGAAGTGGCAGCTTTGTGATATACAATGAGGGTTTAGAGTCTTGATTTGCAGTGACTGCATTTTATGCCTGTCACTGGCAAATTGACATTTTAAAGATATGTTCTTGACTGCTTTTTCATGTCAGTATCTTTGTTCAGGCTATATCAGGGCTGATGAAAGGAATTTCAATTAAGGATGAAATCCTTTCCTTACTGTATTGAAATGCACAGGGTGGGAGCCAAGGGAGAATGGAGCCATGAAAGCTCTATAGAGAGTTTTTAAGGCATCTTGCTGACACAGGACAAGATAGTTTAGAAATGCCTGGGGCAGTGCACTCTGTAGCATGGTTTACTGTGCCTTTACAAAGAAGCAGTGTGCATTCACCTTAGTGCCTACTGCCTGAGGCCATATATCACTCAAACTGGGGGCTAAGGGTTTAATAAATCCTAATCTAGTTTAGTCCTCAAGGGAATAGCAGTCTGGAGCCATTCAGGGGTGGCGGGGAGGATGGCTGTGTAACCTGGCAAGAAAAGGCTGATTTTTGCCCTGTGAATGTAAGCAGTGTCATGGGAAATGAAAGGGTATGTAAATCTGCATAGCTGTATTGGGAAGAACTGGGATGAAGCATAGTGAAAGCCTTAGGGAAAAGAACTGTGAAAAATAGTAAGACATGGATGTGAAGACAATGGATAAAAGAGAGAGAAAAATGGAGAAAAAAGCCAATAGAAGGCCCGGGAGTGAGTGGGAAAGAAAGGAATACTAACTGTAGCAGACCACATCAAAATCACTTTTTCTATCTACCATGTAGTCACCTAATCTGGGTGTGAAAGGCAAATCAGTCCCTGCTGAGCACATTTGCGTAGCTATATTTCTCTTTGCATGCATGCCCTTGTCCCTTGTACACCGTTTTCCATCCTGTCCCTTTGTGAGATTTTTTGTTCTGCTGATACATCCAGGATGCTCACTAGGATCTGTGGCTTCCTGTGGGCTCCCAGCAGTCGTGGTGACCTTCAGGGGGAGCTGATCCACACTCCACTCCTATGCATGCATTCAGTGTGCATGTAGCATGTGCACTGTAAAGACTTTTTAGGACCTCTATAACAAGTGCCTTTGTTCAGGTCTGAAACTGGGGTAAGCACTGAGGCATTGGTCCCAGACAAAATCTGCACAGAGCCAGAGCTCTGTATCACTGTGGCTAGACCCATAATCAAACTACCAATTAAAAGCTTTTTTGTGTGTTTCAGCACCACTGCAGTCATTAATGTGACAGAGGTGTAGACAGAATTTTCATTCATTGCAATAATTCATCTATTAAGATGATCTGATTTATCAGCAGGAGTCAGAATTACTGCTCATGTGGTTTACACTCATGCAGATATTCAGGGCAGAGGCTGTCATGTATGGAATCTTGATCTGAGTATCTGCGTACAACTGCCAAATCTCATGTATGTTACAGAAACTAAAGAGAAGAACCTCCAAATTTTCCTGCAATAATGAAGCTGTGATGGTGTATCACATTGTTTCCTGAAAAAATAAAAACTAGAATAAGTTTTTTGTGTTTCCACATTTTTCAGGAAAAAAACCACAGAAAACGTATGCTTCATTTCATCATAAACCTCCAGGTGATTTTCAGGGTCAGTGGAGATAAAGCTCAAGCGCCCATTCATGAGTACTGGTCATGTAATTAAAACAGAAAAGTACATTTAGGCTTATGCATGCTGCTGCCTGTTGGAAATCAGCAGTGCTTTATTGAAGCATGTGTCCCTTTCCATCTGTCTGGCAAATGAAGACAGTCTTCACGTCCAAACTCTGAAACGTATTCGTCAGCTGGAATAAACTTCTGACAGTCAGCTTGAATTTCTTTCTCTGTTAATTTGTTAAAGTGCAAGCACAGAAGTGCAAAGGGTGGGGTTTTATTCCTTATTGGAGGTCGACTGACTTTTCCCCTCAACATCATTCAAACTTGTTTTTTTCAAATCATACAAACAAAAAATGCCATTGGTCTGAGACCCTCACTGGACTCACTGAAAGAGTTGTGAATCTGAAAAGCAGGTTCCATGTTTTCACCTGGAATGTGCCTTTGAGGCTAGAAACCAGATTGCCCAATTCTCAAGCATTACCTACTCCTCCCTTCCTGCTTTTTAAGCTGTTATCTCCCTGTTCTCCCTAGAAAGCCAGGATAAAACCTGTGTTCTGGCAACATGCTTTTATCAGTGCATAAGGAAGCAGGGAACTGAACTGTGGAACGTATTCCCTCTTTCTCTCTCGTGGTGCTGCTTGGGGTTACTTCACCTGTCACTAGATGCTGGCAAAAATGAACCTGGAGGGAAGAGGTGAAGCTACCAAAACTGCTGCTGTAAGCGCAAGTGTACTCTGTATGCAGCACTGGCTGAATGGATTGGGCCTGTGGGACCAATTGGAGAAGCAACTGTTCAGGGTAGGAGCAGATGAGCAGAGATGCTCCTATGAGAAGAGCAAATGGAGGCAGCAGAAATGACACATTCTGGCTTTGTTCCTCACCAACTCCCTGCAACTGTTGCCATTACTTGAAACCAAATATTGCACCTTTTAGCTCGACACATTCTGAGAGAAGAGGAAAAGGTGGCACTTTGCTGAGAGAGTGCCCTGCTCTCAGTCATTTTGCTGGCAAATGGAATTCCCACACACGGCTTTTAGTCATTGTGGTTTCTGAAAGATCAAACCCTGATGTTCATCATCTAGCGGAACTTTCCTAGAAAAGTCTTCTTTTGGTCCCTAACATTTAAAAAGCAGTACAATTACAGCGAAGAACAGAAGCTTAAAAAAATAGGATCGAGTGACCTTTTAGGAGGGCTCCCAGTCTTGCTTGGAGGCAAACCCATGCCATGTCTAACTAACATGATTTAACCAGTTCTGAAATACGTCTGGTGGGGCAACCTCAGACAACTTCTTCCATTGTGCCTCCTTTATTCCCATTGGCAATTCTTTTCATTTCCAAGCTATATGTTTCTATTATTTAAGCCCACCATTACCCTTCCTGCAATTGACATTAAGATTAGTCTCTTTTCCTCTTCATAGCAGCTATTTACAGATTTGTCACTGCCTCTGTTTAGTCATTTCTTCAGATGTTCCTTCAACTTTTCTTTGTCACTTCTTTTTCTGAGTCATCCCTGTCTCTTCACCTGCCTCAAGCTGACAACAACTGTCCTCAAGTGCATAGCCCCGGGATCAAAACGGCACCCCAGCTGTGGCCTTACTCATGCTGAGTAGAATAGTAGGATGATCTCACAGCTTGTAGACCACACTTTCACTGATTTATCCCAGTATGATGTTTGCCTTTTCTTACCCTTTTTTTTTGTTACGAAGAGCTGCATGACACTGCTGGCCTTGAGCCTGCAGTCCACTCCAACCCCAATACCTTTTCAGCCAACTGCTTCTCGCTCTGTTGGCTCTGCACTGCATTTCTTTGCAATTGATTATTCTCACCGACACGCAGAACATTGCAGTTGTCCTTATCAGGTTGCATTTATTCTCTTCTAATACAATCAACACACTTGGCACCTGCAGAGTTGCAAACAAATACAGTGCTGAGTACAGGGGCCATGCTCAGGTCAGCCCTCCCTTTTCAGGAAGCACTTAATATTCTTATTTTCAGGCCTCATTTTGTCTTTAGATGACACATCCTGCCACAGATGTTGGCCAGCCAGGATGGCTAAGAGGGTCTCCTTGAGAACCCCTAATACTGCCATGGGTGGGCAAGTGCTCTGCTGTGTGGCGAAATCTCAATCCTACTCCAGCCCATACCCCATGAGTGAGCCCTCTGCACCTCAACATTGAAAAATGACAAACAGAAGCAACCTCTCACATTTCTTTAAAGGGGAAAACATTTACCATCTTTTTGACTCACTTTGCCAGAAAAGAAAAAAAAAAACCCAAACCCAAAATTATTTACAATCCTACTAAAAAAAATATCCATTTTCCCGTTTTTGCTGAACCTGCTGTGCAACATTCACTGTTATATATGAAGCACTTTAAGGGAAATGTGCTTGCTCAAAAGATGGGTTTTTTTGTGAAGCATATAAAGCTTTCCACAGATTTGCCCTCCAATCTTTCAGAATATCATCCTACTTTATATATAATTACCAGACTCTACGCATCTGAACTTCCTGGCAATACAGAACTGACTGGAGCTAGCACAGTCATTCTTCATACCTCTGCCTGACAAGGGTTTTTAAAGAGACGTTCTGCTAATCACTTTGACTGAAGGAGTCTGGTATATAACTGAAAAGACACTCATTATTTGCTGGTGAAGTAGCAGTAATGAAATTCAGTGACAATGACGTGGAGGCTAAACACAGAAACAGAATAATCCAAGTTACTGTGATAGCAGATTAATGTTAAGCATGCAATTAGGTAAGGCAAAATAAATGCAAAAGAAAACAGATGTAAACCAACTTAATAGTTATTTTGTATCTTCTAGGCAACCATATCTTATTAAGGGTTTGTTACTACTGCTTTTAAATTGCTACTAACCAAAATCTATCAGATAGGGAGAGCAGTGACATTTTCCCTTCAGGGTTTACAATGCTGAGGTTTTGCCAAGCTAAGCTCATTGCAGGATGCTAAATAGTTAATGAGGTAACAACAACAACTGCCTTCATGAGAAAGAAAAACAGTAAATGGCCAGATCTTTTTGGCTGAAATCTTGAGGTTTTAAAAATTAGTGCCAAGGTCCTGATAAACTACATGTTAATATCCTGAGGAAAGATTAGAGGCTTGTGCAGAAAATAAAACCCAAAGCATATAGCTTGCCTGCCTTGGCTTTCACGTATTAATCATAGGTATGCTGATGGTGTAATTGGAACAATTCTGTGACCATCACAATTCGCTGAGCACCATCCTACAGCTAAGGACACATTCCTTACTCTCAGCAACCAACGAGTCTGAATATCTCACTGCTTTCATGTCATTCAGTAATAAAACAAGTTTGGGGCTCAAGTCTGTAAGCAGGTAATAAAGACTGGATTCTACAAATGCCATAGGACATGACGCCTCACAGCCCTTCAGAGCAGTGACCAGGCTGACAGATCTGTGTGCACTGGTTACCAAGAGAAGACACCTCTGAATCAGCCTGATTTGCATCAGCAAGGCTTTCAGTGACCATGTTAAATGCCAGAGCTGCATTCTAGACCAGGGGCTTGCTGGTTTCGTACTGTCACTGAGGGTACATCCTGTAGTGAAGGCACTGGTGAATAGGTAGACCAAGAGCTGTATGTAGTTCTAAGGATGTGCTGCTCTACTTAGCCATCCTTTTTCAGTCTAACCATAGCCATTACCAGCTTGCATTGCAGAGTTGGAAAGCAGAAGAGGAAGGTCTGACAAGTTCAGGAAGACACTGGAAAACTTCCTGTGTGAAACATAATTTTCTTTGGGATCCTTTGTTTTATAGCAAATATCACTACCTGAATTCTGTTGTTTATTTCCAAGCATCTCTGTGATTCAGCCTGGGAGGTGTCTGTTTCACAAATTGGTATTCTGGTCCATATTTCAAAAGGAAACTAATACAACACACTAGTTGTACTGAAATGGGATTGTTTTTTATCTTACAGAAATCGGATGAATTTTGGCTCTGAACTGCTTAAGTACTTAATCTGGTGCTTAGCTTGAAACAGTCCAGTGCTTCCATTGCAATGAATAAAATTGTCCACTAAGTTACTTTCCTGTTTTTCTGGATTGGGTCTTTTTAGGGCTGATCATTTAGCTTAATAAATACAAAGTCTAAGTATAATTTTAGCCTGGTCTAAAAAGAAAGTGTGTTTGAAGAGTGGATCCTGTAGCTTCCTTTAATTAATTAATTTATTTATTTTTAATAAATAAAAAGCTTTCTGCTTCCCTCTTTGTGCAAAGTGCAGTTTTTTGAGGGATGGACATTCCATTCTGTCAGATTTCAACAGAGATGGCAACATTCACAGTTTTGTTTGCAGTAATTTTAACGGAAGGATTATTCCTCCCTCTTGGATACATTTGTTTCTTGTAAGCGCTTGATGCAGCACATCCATTTGGCAATAACATCTTCATTGGGGAGCTAGTCTGCTGGTTTTGTTTTCTGTTTGAAGCTTGTCAAACTGAAGAAGTCTTGAGTTAAATTTATCTGAACCAACATACGTAGGGTTCACACAGATGTTGAGTCACCAGACCCTCCTTTTCCTTACACTACTTCCCAGGCATTCCTCCTACAGAAGCCAGTCATAGTCTGGTGAAACAGAGGAGAAAATGCAGCTTCACGTGTCAGCAAAAAGGCTCCTCAGTTAAGAGGACTCAAGGCAACCTCTCCACAAAGCCCTGGTGTACATGGTGCACGGTGACCCACTTCTCCAGCTTGAGAGGCTTGGCCGATCTTCACAGAAATCAGTGAAACCAGGTCAGTTAACTGCAGCAAAAGACCTGGCCAAAGGAACAAACAGGATGTTGAAGGGGTGTAAGTGATAAAGGAGCCAAACACGGCTTGAGCCGAAGTGTTCAGGGACCGTAATTCATGTGGCAAGAGGATAAAGGTGAAGTTCAGTGACAAGGTTCCCCTTGAGCCTCTCTTCCCGTTTATGTGCACTATTTAGTGTGTCCCAGTTCCCATTTTGGCATTGGGGAAAAGCATGGTCCATTCTGATCACAGTTTTATTTCTGCTGGACTGAAAGGAGGCGCCCGATTTACGCTGACAAGGAAATGTGGCCCTTAGGGTTAGATGGTGTCTTAACATCACCTTCCTCTTCCCAGCAGTGGCTAGCTCAGCAGGAAGATGTTAAAACAATTGTCTGTGCTGGCAGATGTTCAGTCTGACTTCAGATGATGAATGAAACCCTGGACCTGCAAATGTTGTCAGTTTTCTGATTAAAAACCCTCCACTGACATACAGATAGATAAAAAAAATATACATTTCTCTAAAAATCTAGAAACCACAGCACAGCCTTGATTTACCTAGGCACGCTAAAAGTTGTCACCAGCTTTGATAAGTGTTTCCTTCCCCAGTGTCTCTCTAAAGGTGATCCAGCTTATCCTCCACTTTAAGAGAAGTCCTCAGGATCTCATTACAGCCTCTCAGTTTGGAGGCATGGGGCATTGCCTGTCATGTCTTATTGCTTCAACGCTATGACAGGAACTGCATTGCTGAAATACAAAGATGATTGAAATGTTAATTGCTTCTAGGAGAATGTCAGCAGCAGCATTTGCCTGGCTGAAAGAAAAGCCCCAGGGCATTTACCTGAAGGCGATGAGGATCCCCCTTACACCGGGGTCAAAGCAGAGCAGCTCCATTGACTTCAGCTGAGCTTGTGTCTTTTTCCCCTGGGAAAGAGAGAGGTCAGAATCTGTTCTCTATTCATTAGTACAGCCTGACACGGAGAAACTAACTTAGCAAGACGGGAAGTCAGCCATGAAATAAACTGTTAATATAAGTAAGGAGGCAATGACAGACGTCAGAATTACTGCTGCTGTGCTCAGGTTTTGTGAGATGACAGAATTCCAGCAGATCATTAGCAGAGGGCAAATGCAGAAGCCTTTAGGCTAGATCTTGCCATTGCTCCCAGTAATTGCCTTTTAAGCAACTGGGAGTTTTTGGGTGAAAGGTCTTGTGCAACCAAAATGAACATTTTGTGACAGTCAATTTTTCTGACTGTAAGTCAGAAGCATAGAGACCCTAAATACACACAGCCTTGTTAATCCTAACAAAGCAACACAGACTTGTAGAGGCTGCTCTCCTTAATTTCGCTGTAGCTCGTACAGCCAGTAAACAGATCACGCTAGCTTATTGCAAAAATATATTTTCTTTACACACAGATGGTATTGGAAAACATCTCTGTATATAAAATCTGTAAATACGCAATGAATTAGTTATCTGGTACGTAATGAACTAGTTTTCTGTGCAATACCCCCAACAGGAAGCAAAGCGTGTGTAGTGACTAAAACCAATATTATTACTTGCTTAAATAGAGCAGTGCATCCTGTTGTTGTGAAGGGTAAGCTTTGACTGGAAAGGGCTGTTATTGCAGCTTCAAATCATTCAAAACACTTTTTTTTTTTTAATATAAAAAAAAGTAAGTTTTATTCACTTCTAAGCAGCAACTGTTGGCATATTTCCTTACAGAAGACACTGTTGTGTCCGGCTATTACTCAACCACTAGCATTAGAGACGTTGAAGTTGCAGGAAACACAGTTCATCTTTTGCGTAGTTAGAAAGGAGTTGGCTTCCCAGTCATACTGGAAACTGAACTTGCAGCAGGGCAGAAAACCACAATTCACAGCGGAAAAGTAATAGTTGATATATGAATATCTACCTAAAGACTAATCGGCAAAACAAACAAGATGTGAGGAAGATGATCCACATGACGCTGTTTGGAGGAAATTAGTCACCAGTATCCGCTTGCTTCCTTTTGTTTTAAAACATCAAATCACTGCCTCTTGCCAATTTAGTTGAGAATGGGTTAATACAATCTGTTGTGAATAAGAGATCAAGCTGTTTCCAACAGCCAGGCTGTATTTTACAGGCGCCTGATGTTGACCATGTGCTTTTTGGCTTTCAAGGGTTAGCACTTCAGGCAAGCATTTAATTCCAGGTTATACTACACATTATGCAGTGCTAAGGGTCCTAGCAAGCATCAGCGCCATGAAAGACAGTCATGACAAACCAGGGGTAGAGGCAGGATCAAGTTTGCTTTGTGCATGGTAGCAGCATACCTTTTGTATTTTTCTGCCATATTCACTGTATCACTGAGCATACCTTTAAAGGTTTTCTTCCACTACTGGCTTCATTGCATACTATTTAGGGAGGATAACTGGCTAAATATTGCAGTGAGATAAGCCTCTCTGGATCTGAGATAACTGCACTGCCTCTGACTTCCTGTGTAATTACACCAACACTTAACCAAGAGCAATGGTCCTTCTCATGGCAACTGCGTGACGTACAAGGAATAACTCTGAAAGTGTATATTTTCTTCCTTCTCTGTTGAGAAACTACGTGTAAAACATTCTGGACACCAAGAACTACAGGACATTCGTAACAAAAAAGGCCAGAAGATGAGTCCAGGACCCACTGATGTGGGAGTGGAGGTTTTTGCCATTCATTTCACCATTGCTGGTGGTTCTTCTGTCCCAGATCCACAGGCAAGACAGAACAGAATTGGTGCTTGGGAGTCTCGTGGGTGATGTGACTTCTCCTTCAAAGTGGTTAGTTGCAGTGTATTTTCAAAAAGCCAATGCATCTCTTAATTGTCAATGTGTGCTGCCCTGAGGCTGGCAGCCCCTTTGCTTCTTTGGTTTCAATTAGGCTCCAGTCTCTAGCACATTAGCTTTATTGCAGATGGCCACTTTTATTAGTCAAAGATCTAACTAACACTTTGTACTTCCAGCTTTCTGGCAAAAAGAGATCCAGACTCACCATTGTTTCACATTAGGCTTCTCCAGACCGACAGCATTTACTAAAACATATGCTTTGGAGGCTATAGCCAGCTATGTCCACTACAGTGCAGATGCATGTGGCTTACTGAGCTAGAAACCACTGCCAAAGCAGTCCGTTTTGATGTGTAAACCAGAAGAAAGGTCAGCATGCTGCGGAGCAGACAGGCAGCAACACCACTGACGTGTAGGATCTGGGAAAAGCATCAACTTCTGAGGGTGAATATGATGATATGGCAGTCTGATGCCGGGCTGCTTTGGCAGGTCTCATCTTTCACCCTGTACGCTGCTTTGGCCTGCTCATTATGGACACCCATTTCTGTGAGCAACGAGCAACCCTGGCAGAAGTTTAGGGGTTGTCAACCTTTGGGTTTGGTTTTCACGCTACATTTTTTAAATGTAGCTGTTTCACTGAAAGAAAGGAAAGAAACAAAGAACGGTCAACCCAAACCCTAAAACACTGTTTTAAAGGTTTGAGAAAAATGCTGCTCCCTTCCAGCCCCCCAGGAAATGACTCAGAACTACAGAAACATTAAAAAAAAATCAGCTTAATTGTCTGTTAGAATAAAAACCAACCTAAAAAACCAAAACAACACACCGCGAGGTGTGCAGCTGTCTTGGCTGAATTTGTGTCCTAGCAGTGGTCTTCCCGTGTCTTGCCTTTCTTCTTTAGCCTCTTACCCCACAGCTGTGTCTGCTCTGCTCCCTCTTCTTCCAACTGCCACTTCTTCGAACAAATAAGTGCTACTAAGAGTCGTGAAAAGGCCAAGCTCCAGCTCTTTCACCTCATCTCCTGGTGTCAGAAGCTCCTGTGGAGCCACTTCTCTGAGCTCGCCTCCTCTTTCCTCAGCCATGACCCTAGTATCAGAGCTCCGGTCTTCCCGGTCCTGTAGGATTTCAGGACAGAGGGAGGGCTGCTGCCAGCAGGGAACAGGATCTTCTCCCCTCTTTTCCCTGAAGCCATGATTTGGTTGTCCCAGCAGCAGGCTAGCTTAAGCAACTACTTACTGGTTGTACTGGGTGGGTATATCCTTTAAACCCCATGACTCTTCATATGCTCATAAACAATGCAAATATTTTCTGTGACTGCTACCGACCCAACATTTTCAGCCTTGGCTGTCCACCAAGCCCAGGAGGGATCATACCAGTCCCTACAAATCACCATGCTTCAACACTACACTACAGCTGGCCATGGAGGGAGATTTCTGTGTTACCCATTTAGCCAGCACAGGGTCCTGTGGAAAGGGCTAAAGGGAGCTTTGGGAATGGGCCGGATCCTTGCCATGTTTGGCATCTCCCCGGCAGTTGTAGCTGTAGATGAGGGCAGCGCATGGTCAAAGGGTAATGAGCTCTAGAGTGTGCATCTGGTGTGGATCACAGCCTGACTTCACTTCCTTTCTCTGGCTCCCTTGTCGCGCTCTGCCCAACCATTTCGCCCAAGCCTGGCCCTTTGCCAGCCGGTACATAGCTTCATCAGGGCAGAGCCACAGATAGCACTGGCTTCCCAAGATGTGGGATAGCTGGTAATCACTCCAGTGAGCCTTTGTGGGCATATTTTCTTTCTCAGGAGCCACCAGGTCTCCCCAATGGCATCTGGAGAGCATCCAGAGCTGAAGGAGCAGAACAGGAGCTTCCCTGTTATACCTGCCTGAACTGGAGACCGCAACCAGTAAAACATAGGAAGAGTTCCATCCGCTTGGCCCACAAGGCTCCCTTAAAAGCTGGAGACAGGAAACATTATCTATTAGGGACTGATCAGGTTTTGTGCTACAGAAGCTCTAGAGGCTCCCACTGACATCCTGCTCCTGTTATTCTGGGCAGAGCCACCAGATTGAAAACAGTCCTGGCTGCAAAGACTTTGCAATTGAACCCAACTACACAAATAAATAGGGCCTGCCCCACCAACAGCCCTACAGCTAAGGGGCTAGGCTCTTCCCATTTAGCCAAGGCTACCAGGGATCACTGTATCTGTGCAACCTGCCTGCTCTAGTCCAAGTCCAGTCCTTGACCATGGAGGACTTTACTGAGTCAATACCTGGAAGGACAGCAGCAAAGCTAGAAAAAGCTCAGATAATTTCAGCCCTCCATTCCCTCCCCAATAGTTCATTTGACTTATGGTTTTGATGCTTAACCTCACCATCTTTAGTGATTCCTACAGATAACAAAGCTAGACAAACACTGAGGGTAAGAGAGAAGGACCTAAACTCAAGGTCACAGGGTGCAGGTCCACAGCACAGCCAAGGGCTGAACCTAGGCCATCTCAAACTCAATCCTGTGCCCAGCCTGCTGAGCAACACCACTTCTCGTGCTTTACCAGCCTGCAAGTCTTTTACTTACATGTTTAGAAAAGGGTTTGCCTGATTTTTCAGTAAATACCTGTTGCTGGTGATGATGCCATTGTGTTGTTTGACTGTAGCTGTGCTCCTGCAGCTTCCTCAAACAAAGGCTTAAAATAATTCACATTAAATCCAGGCATCTGCTCCAGTGACTCTCCTGGTAAGAATACAAGGCAAAGAAAACAGTTTGGGATTAGGTTCTGCCAGATCTTCCCCCTCTTACTGATGTCTTTTATACTCCCCAAACCTGTACAAGGGTACATGAGAAAGGTTCAGTTGCATTTCATCTCCCCATCTAAAGCAATACAAGTTGGTACTTCATTTATGACAGAAACTGCAAAAAACTAGGAATACAGAGAAGCATTGTCAGCTGTCCATCGGTATCCATCGATACCATCAATAACCAATCCCACTTTTATTTAATTTCAAAGTCACTAGTACGTGCTTGATACTAGGCCTGCATGATACTAGGCTTGCTATATTTATTTAGGAGGGATAAGGGGGAAGAAAACAGAGGGGAGATTAACCATTTATGGAATATATCTGAAGTATTTTATTTTTCTTCATGCTTAGATGACAGGAAAAATGTTTTGTCATAGCAATTTTCTGGGATTTCCAGATTGGAATATGAAGCTCTCAAACTCTGCAGACCTATCTGTCTATGACAGTAGTGCTTCTTGTTGTTGAACAGGAAAGACTGCGTTAATTGCTGTGAAGTGGAAACTGTGCTATAATATCTTGGCGAAAGCCATATATGATGAAGAGCTGCTTGCTCTGCTGGGCTTGTACTACTAGTAACGTACATGTGTCTACTGGACTATGTGCCTTTTAGGAGTCAGCTGTAACTGGAGGACCTGTGTGGTGTTGGCGTGGATCACTCGTTAATCAAAATCTGACAGCTGAGCCCAGGATGGTGCAGTGAGAAGAGTCGGCTGGGGCAGGCATTGGAACAGGAAGAGGCTCTCCCAGTGCCAAGTGCTGCCTGTGCTGATCCACCTCTCAGGTAGCATTAGTATGAGCCAGATCCAGAGCATACAGAGACTTGTGGCTGCCTGGATCTGGCATCCTCCTGTGGTCTGAACCAGGGCACCAGGGCAGAATTAACCAACCTCAGGATCAGTCAAGCATTTGCACTGAGTGACTATAACAAAGTGCTTATCAGTCTCTCATTACTAAAGATTATTCTCTGATGTCTGCATCACTTGCAAAACCTGGAACTGGCTGGGTTTGTTCTTCTCTTGTTCCTCCCAGAAGGTATACGCGCTGTCAGCACTACTTAACCATTCCCAGGAAGAGATGAGCTTTCCTGAGAGGAAATCAGTGTTCCATCTCCACCCAGAAAATCAGCAGGACTGGATCAAATCCACAGTCTGAGGTCTGCATGTAAGCCCAGGGGCATGGCTTGTGAGCATGGCTTGTACCAGCCCTTTAAGTCCAGATGAAAGGCTTGTGAAAAAGACTTAAACCCCTGCATTTCCGTACTCCCACTGTGAATCAGATGCTCAGCCTAGTTTGCCTCCCCCCATCCCTTTCTTTCCCTTTGGCTTCCTGCCATTGTCTTTGGCAGAGCTGGGCTGGCTGTGGGAGCCCAGGGAAAGGGGGCACTTGCTTCTCTTCCCCACTGTACTATTCGTAACTCTTCCAGGTACTTTCCAGCCTATTCCAGTTTTGCTTGAGTGTGTATATACGCACAGACACATGTGTACACATTTATACATGCACACACGCCTACTTTAGACTTACATTCCTGCATATACACACACTTGTATGGTGACCTTGGTCCTTCAGAAAGTGCGTCAGACTCATTTCTGCCATGCTCATGTATTTCCATCCACAAACATACAACTCCCACCGCTTTTCCTGCAGAATGATGACGCAGAAGGGTAGGATGAACACACCGTGGGAGCGTAGCCCGGCACTGCCTTACACACTGGCACCACAACATGAAAGCTGTAAGGGGCAATGAAGGCCAACCTGGGCTTGTCTTTGATGGTGTGTAAACAGCTTGTCACAGCTCAGCTCCTAATTGCTGTCTCCATCCAGGAAGGACCCTGAACACCTACACAGCTTTTGCAACATAGAGACTTCAGGCCGGGGGGCTTTGTTTAGTGCAACAGAGCCCTGGGTGCCCTGGAGCAGCTTTCAACATCCTCCCTCCCCTACAAGCAAATCCTGGAAGCAATCCAGCCGCTGGAAGCTGCTTCAGTTTGTGTCAGCAGTATAGGTCCCCTCTGCTGCCTGCGTGCAGCGTCCTTCAGTGTCACAAACACACGCACTTCCCAAATTCTATTGCTTGAGAGACCCTGGGTCCAGGAGCAGGTTCCTGTAACTGTAGATTTTCAGGCTGCTGAGGTTGGCTTTCCTTCCCTTTCCTGTTCCTGGGACAGGCCAAGGCATCTGGCTTTCATTAGCTGTCTGTGCTCTACTCTAGGAAGCAAATTCTAGTTTGGGGAGGACTTCTTGCTTTTCACATCTTGCTTTGAAGAACCTACAGTTTAAAAGAAAATGTTTTCTCATCCAATGTCATCACTGGTAACACTGAAAGGCTGCTTTCAGCTTGCCGGAAACTAGCCTCAGGGAGACCTCAACACCTCCTAAAATCCTGCCCTGAGCTGGGGCCTCTACAGAAACCCTCCACCACAGTCCTTGTCAGCAAAATTCAGAGCCAGTCCATGACCTCAGGCAGTGTGTGAGGGAGCTGGGCACTCTTTCTCCAACCTCAGTGCAATGGAAAGCAGAGGAGCCTCACGTGAGAAAGCCAGTTGTGACAGACCCACCAGCAACAGCTGTCAACAGCTGCCCAGTTAGGATGGGGCTGGTGAGCAGCCAGCATCTCCTTGTAAACCCAGCACAGATTCCCCATCCACTGTGCAAGGCTTCGCACCATGTAAAGCTCATCTTTATCCCTGGTGTAACATACAGGAGAGGCCCAGACCTGCTCCCCCGGGTGAGCTGAACAACTCTACTGACGTACCAAGGCCAGATAAGAGGTTATATCCACTGCACTGCTAATGCTGGGGCCCTGCACAGCCAACATCAGCTCCAAATCACTGCACACAGGGCACACACATCACACCGAACACATACAGAGAGGCACTTTCTCACCCACTGGGTGGAGTTACCCCCTAGAGACAGCTCAGACCAGAAGGGGCTGGGAATGGGAAAGGGAAGGGAAGGAAAAGGGGAAAATCATGGAAGTAATGGTCCCAGCAGGAAATGCAGATAAGAAATAAGCCACGAAAACTCCCTCCCTGCAATTTGCTCTATAAGAAATATCCGCTCTCAGTCTTGCCAACACGACGTTTTCTTTAGTTTCCAACACTCAACTTTTCTTCCTGCCCATACTAAGGCATTTCTTAATTAACACACCTGGAATTTCTGAACCACCTTTTGTTAATTTCACTGGGACAGCGACTGCCTTTTCATTCTTATTGTTCACTGCCTAAAATGAGAGCAGGAGCAGGGCTTGCAAGCTCCCACACAGTCACACTGAGCAAAGAATGAAATAATACATTACCAACAATCAGAGCCAGAGCTGAGCCAAGCCTTTTCATAGTGCTCAGCTCATCACTTACTGCTGTCATTCAGACTCCAGCCCCAGAAGACCTCTATGGGCCTTGAAGACCCTGTGGGATAAGCTTGCTGCCAGTGACACAAAAGGTGAATGTTTCTCTTTCACATTGTCACCACGCAGCCAGCAGCACAGGAACAGCATATGGGATCTCCAGCCCTGCACAGGGGGACCTCTCTGGGGAACCCAGCTCTGCATGTAACTGCTGGAGAGGAACAGAAAATACTACTGATAAACTCTGCAGAAACAACGCGAGACATGCCTAAGAGCAAAGCGGAGAGCTGAGACACGCTGTCACAGTCTGCTCCTGTGGATAAAGCTTTCTGCTGCTCTAGAGCAGAGTACAGAGTGGTGGGATCAGAGAAATGCTGTCATTCATTGATTGCTTTAACACCAAAGCCTGAGCTGAACTGTTTGAAAGTGAGAAATTTCACTATTCTTTGATGCAGCTGTGCCACGCACTGGAGCAAAGGGGAGTGATTTGAGTTCCGGTCTGCCTGTGCCACCTACACAGCCAAGCGAAGGGCCCTTGGCAGTGATCTAGGGAGCAAGTACAGCAGTGATTTTAGTTGTAAATCCTCCATTGAAATCTGAAACATTTTGTGGGAGATGAATCAGCTCAAGCAAGTGCCGGGCACTGCACTTACCCCACACCATGGCTTTTGATCCTGTCAGAGTGGTAGTAAATAGCAACCCGTCCTCTGGCTTTTTTATAACAAAACCCAGCAAAAATTCATTGCATCAGATGTGTTTTGGAGGATGGGTCACGCTGGTGTTAAATACATCCCTTGTTCTTCTGTACCCTGCAATGCTCAGGCAGAAAAGGAGGATTTTAATAAAAGAATAAAGATCTCTTGTTGGGTGGTTGGCTGTGTCCAACCAGGCAAAACGCACCAGGCAAAGCTTTGTCTTCCCATAGTACAGGCAAAATGAGAAAACATAATACTGAACATTGAGGGTGGTCAGTTCTCATTGTTGCTCGGGACTCATTGATTGGTAGCTTTGATTCTTACAGTAAGCAGGGAAAGAAGGCTGAGGAAACCTCAGGAAGCCTCATGAGGCGAAAAGAAAGGTGCCTTTCCCATCTGCTGTATCAGCGTTAGCCCATCCACCCCCAAAATCAGGTCTCAAAGAAGCCAGGTTGGAAATTAGAGGCTTATAAAGGGGAAGAGGCTCCCTGTTCAAGAGAAAATGACCTTGGTCATGTCACCCGGAGCCCCCAAACATCAAGATTTCAGGGATTATTTTGGTTTTTCTCATTTCCCTGTTTTTTGTTTGCGAAAGTATTGTTTTGGAGGAGGGATTTAAGATTTGTGCTTACAAATAAAATAGAATATAACTTGCATAATGGGAGCAGTTCAGTTTTACACGGTTGTCTCCTCATGTTTACACAGCTGGCCAGATACCATTAAAACATATTTTCTCAGGAGGCAGTGTGGTCTAGTGGAATGAGCACGGGCCTAGGAGTCAAGAACTCCCACATTGTAATTTTGGGTCACCAGTGATTTGCTTTGGTGCTCAGAGAGAGTCATTTAACCCCTGTGTATTGTCAGTGTCCCAGAAAGATACTTCCTCATCACAGCTTGCTGTTGGGGATTAATGTGGTAGTCCTGGGGCAGGAGAGCACTAAGGTGCTGATGTGGTACCCAGGGTCATCAAATAAAGACAGCAGAGGGATACACTGGCTCTAACTTTTTTCTCTGTCTTCACCTCTTGTGGGTTTGGCTTAGCTGGTCTGTGAATCAGAAATGATGCATCTGACACGGTCTTGCACAAGTCTTTCTGCTCAAAATTGAGATCATCTGTAACTGCACTGCAATAGTTTGTCACTCTTCCTAGCAGTGAAGGAACACAAGCCTTCTTGATAAGCCCACCACAGCTTTGCAGATCCTCAGTGAAGTGAGAAAGCAAACAAGTAGCAGCACTGACTTTTAGAACAGAAAATATTAATGACTGAAAAGCATCGATTTCCAAAAAGCTGATGAGCGTATCAAATATTACACCTGAACAGGAGCCTGCATGGGCATGGGGTTGGACATACTGTGGAAAGACTGGCTCTTGTTCTAGCTCAGTTAAAAATCAAATCAACTCTAAACTGATACTGAACTAGGGCCTATCCCGTGACACCACTGGAAATTAGAGCCTTCCTTCTTAGATTCCTTCAATTCAGGATACTTTTGCCATAGCACTGAGATTACAGGATAGACCACATTTGACCTGGAAACTGCATGTTCACCAATCCATATCACTTCTGGGTGACAATGATGGAAATAATCCTAAAGGAGATGTTTTGGCAGGTATCTAAACTGTGATCTTACCCATTAAACATCCTTGTTGTTTACTTCTCCCACTGCTGTTACGTCTGGTAACTGCTGTGTTTGTGTTTCACTCTGCTGTTAATAAGGGTTTTATGTGATGGAATACTGGAGATCATCCAGCAAAAAATGTTCCAAATCAGGCAAGAGCTATTTTGTTGCTTCACTCCGGTTCCTTTCTTCCCTCTCTCGGTTTCTCAGGGCCTGTAATAAAAAGGAAAAGTTCCTTGCAAAACTCAGGGACTGGCCTTGTTGATAGACTGTATCTGGAGTTTTGTCAGCAGCTTGAGGGGATTTTTGTCAACAACTGGAGTCGCTTTACAGAACTGGTCTGCTCTTTGTGAAGAAAACTTCGGCAAAGGAGGATGGGTATGGGAACAGCTCAACATCAGACAGGCAGCATGGTACAAAGCGCTTTCTCAGGGCTTCTGGATACAGGCAAAGGATGTGTCAAGGCATGAAGGAGACAGAATTGGAGGTGGCCACAGCCCGGGATAGTCTTGCAGGCTGTGTCTGTTCAGCTGCTCCAACCTGCTGAGGAGGCCATGGGACTTTGTAACTGACTCGGGGTCAGTGACCACGCGAAGGGTCTTGGTGCCTCCTCTGACTCCACGGTTGTGCCAAACACTGGCGCTGACCCCACCGAATCCCAGGAACACTGGAGGTACAGGACCCATGGATCCATCTCTTCCACCCACGTGAAGCAGGGCTCTTCCCAGCTTCATACCTGTTCAACCAAGGCTCTGTCCCGACAAGGATGGAGACAGCAGGACCACATTGGCAGCCTGTTCCCATGCTGCACAAGCTCTCTGAGTGAAGAAGTTTTTCCAATGTCCAGACTGAACCTCCTGAGCCACAGGCTGTGCCTACAAAGCCCCACTGCAATCCAAGGTTCAGGAATCAGACCTTCTGCTCCATTACTGCTAAGCACTGAGGCCAGTGAGGAACAGAGGAAGGTGGCAACCATCTTAGCAGCATTTCTGGACACGTTTGAGAAAAGTGCAGGTTTTTAACTCATTTTCATAGGTGATGGGGAAAGATTTTTAAAATGGGTGTATTCTCTTCATGAGGAACAACCAAAGAAACAGAGATTTCCTCTTCTGGATGGCAGACCTTAACAGCAAAGCAATTTGAGTCTTCAGGGTATCTTTAACCCAATATTAGAACCTCCTGGAAGCAGGAGTTATTAATGGACTTGTTGCTGGAAGCTCAGCTTGAGTGTTTAAAATGGCTGTGAAACATACTCCTGATGGGAGAACAAGCACAAACCCAACAGCAAACAGGACTGTGTTACGGGATATTCCCAGACCTGCTAATAAAGTTCTCTTTTCAACGCTGAAGTCTTGGGCTGATTTTAAAACAGTCTTGTAAAAGTGCCTTACGTTTCATAAGTGACACCTTATGAACACGGGTGCAAGGGATAAATGGGGATTTTACAGACCGGTCAGAGGAAATCTGCTGCTCGAGCTCAGGGTGGGTGCACTGTCTGCCATGAAGTGCTATCGGCATCTACAGCGATCTATAAATATCCAGTACTACCACTTAGGGAATCAGGGGATTTGGCTTTTAGTAGCATTATTAATATAATTGACATTTACTTCAGTGGGTTTGCTCGGGTGTTTCATTACCAGATGATGTATCCAGGTCAACCCTCGCAGGTTAGTGCAGAACCCCACTCCCTCAGCAGGGTCTGAAAATCTAGGTCAATTCGTGTAACTCTGATGAATCTTTAGAACTAAAATGATTAAAGTGACGATTTGCACGGAGTCCCTGCTGAGGTCTCTGACCTTAAATCGTGGAGGTCACAAAAAATACGGCAAGAATCTAAATAAACGCCAATTCAGAAGTCCTCTAGATTAAGCATCTCTGTGCAGTGATGGCATCAATAGGGCTTGCAGGAAGTGCACAACGCTTTATAGTTTCTCAAGAACTAAAGCATTTCATAGGAATTTCACAGATTTCAATAAATACCTTTTTTGCCTCAACCCCACCAAATACATTTTTTGGACAGACAATGGGAAAAGAGAAGCGCTTCAAGTTCAGAAGGTATCAGTTCTGCAAATTCTTCATAAAGCTGTAACTGTCTAGTTTCAGGGCTGCACAGAATAAAATGAAGACATTTTCCTACACCATACCAGGATAGGTGTAAACATTCCATGGTTGAGCTTCATGGGTACAATGACAAAGATCCCTTCCTACATCACTGAATAAATCATTAGGCAAGAACTCTTCCTGACTGTACAAGACAACCACAATGACACATGTGCTTGGTATTAAAGGAAGAGGCCATGATGCTGTGTAAAATTAATATCCAAACCCAGATTTTCTTTCACTATAGCATATGTTCTGTTTTGGAATGGGAGCCTTGCTAGAGCTCAGGGTGTGAGCAGTCACATACCCGGGGGGGGGGGATGAACAGGAAGCACAGGGAGGACTTTGAGTCCATTCCTGCATCCTTGCGAGCTGGTGCCAAGAGGACAAAGTGAGGGGGGTCAGGAGCTGTTTTTCATAGGTTCCTCTTCAGAAGAGGGGATGCTCCATGAGTGAGCATCTTTCCCTCATCCCCAGAGACCAGCACTGACTACCTCAAGCAGCCCTAAATTCTCACCCAGAGTACTTTGTGCTCTCCTGATGGCTGGAGCAGGTGATGGAGGGAGGATGTGACATACCTATTGAGAGTCCCATTCTAAAATGAGTAATAATCCCATTCTTCAGTCACTGACACTGTACAGCATTGCCTCCTGATGTCTTTAGCTCAGAACTGACTCGAACCACAAAGTCATGACGTTTGCTTGTGATTTACGTGAAGGAAGGAATCCCACAGCATTTATGCCTCCTCTGACTCATGTTTTGGTATCCCTCATCATGGGCCTTCACACAGACTTGGCCCTGGACACAAAGGAAACCCAAGGACAGGACGGCTGTTTTTGAGACAATTTCCATAGTACAGATTTCTTTGTTATGTGGAAAGGATTATGACCCAGCCTTTCCCTCCTGCTACACGCACTGAAGACAGTGTGGGTTGTGTGCACGGGTGCCAGGGCAGCAATTTCTCTTGTGTGTTTATTTAGCAAAGTGGAGGTCAAAACTGCAAAGCAAGCAGCAACTTAGGCCTTCAAAATCCTTGCTCCTCAGTGACAATGGGTCCATCTGAGCAGTAATTCTAGCATTAAATGGAAAATAACTGTACTGTGATTTTATTTTGCAGACTGAAGCTGCCTCCTGCCAGGGCCACACACAGAACTGCTTTGGGCTCCAAAGGAAGGGTCATTAGCCACAGCAGCAAGGGATGGGCAGTAACTGGGGAAGGCTCTGCAAGCCACCCAAAACATGTTTGGGATGACGGGGTTCACCAAAGCAGTTCAACCATGCACTGCTTCCATGCTTCAAGTCCTCTTGCTTTTAAAAACATTCCAAGTATTTAAAACCTCACTTCTTAGCCAAGAAGAGGAACTTGCTATTTATAAGAGGCAGCAGCACTGAAGAGTTGGGGGACTTAAGTCTTCTTTACCAGGGTGAGTGCACTGGGGCAAGTTTCCACGCTGCAGTTGGGGCTTTCTTCTGTCCCTGGGTTGTGCCTGCATATTTGTAATCACAGCAATGTGTGTACAGCTGCTATGTTTTTGCCTGCAAAAGTCATGGTAATTGCATTTCAGCACCGCTGCATCTTCCATGTGTGAGGCTTCAGTTGACAGCTTTTAGAATTGGGTCCCAATGGCACATTTTGTATATTAGTATTTAGTGCCAGTCTATAATTAGAAGATAATTTTTTCCAGAGCTAATGAAAAGATGCCCTAGCAACCTCTGGATCTGATCCCAAATCCATTAATACAGTTCAAGTGATTCAGTTTGATTTTATGTGGGACAGACCAAAGTCTGAAGAAAGCCAAGTATTACCAACCAGGAATATGCTGAAATTTGGTAAAAAAGGATGGAAGAATTCATCCAGCATCTGTCCCTGCTACATCCAACTTGGAGAGAAACTGGGAAAATTCAATGAGTAATACTTCCCGAACTATGATGGTATATTGATGGAAATGTGGCAAAGAATTAGCTCCCATGGAAAAATTAAGAAAAATATATTTCTATCGTCATAATGAAGACTTGAGCTGTTGTTGTGAGTCAGTAGTGCCAGAATGCAGAGCCAAAGATGCTAAGTGTACGGATACAGTGAACCTCAACTGCATTTCTTTCCAGTGTACCAGCCTTTGTGTGTATTTCTAACATGGTGTCCTGCCACACCGAGCTCCAGTGACTATCTGTCACTAGACATTTGGCTCCATTTCACATCCAGTATCTCCAAACACAGATTCCACACCAGAATTAGTAGTTCCCAGCACTTGTCACCCTGGTGCCCAGAAGTACACTTGATTTAGCACATGGGATCACAGGTTAATGACGATAAATCTGACAGGAGGGATCCTATGCCAGCCTAACCCTAAACAACCCAACCCCTCTATACTCTGCTTGTCATCGGTGCAACACCCGTCCTGTGTATGCCTTTCTCTTTGGGTAATGTCCTTCAGAAGTAACAAAGAGCCTATTAAAATGCACCAAAAAAGCACCAAGCAGCCACCACGCTGAAGGCACGTTGCGTTTCCAAATGAGGTTCATGGTCTGGCACATGCCCATTCAACAAAGATTCGCAAGCATCTGGGGAAATGCCAAAAGAACATCACTATCGAAAACCCAGTTTTCACAGCTGAACAGCAAGAATGGAACATTGTCACTGATCAACCTGTCTCTTTGGGATGAGCACTTGGTGAGCAGAGCCCAAGAGAGCAGATAGGGCTGGTGGCTGCACTGGATTAAGCACATCCCAGAGTCCTGCTTCTACCATAGTTTCCCATCGGCTCCCAGCAAAGCCCATGTCTGTTCTCCACAGGCAGAGCCTTGAAAATGGAGTTGGAGCTGTGAAAACACCACCTACCCTGCACCAGGAATGCAGGCCCCAGAGCACAGCATCTTCAGCTCCTGCCATGGTCCAGTCATCAGCTTTTGGGATTTATCAGCAAGGTAAATCCCACTCACAAACTATCAAGTCAACAAAGAAACACACCGTAAAACAATGAAGCACGGCAGTGAAAGGCAAATGCACTTTACACAGAAAGTCTGAAAAGGTCACCAGAATGTTTGTGGGAAGGATACAAGTATGTTTAAACTTTGAACAATGAGACCTAACGGTGGATAAGGAAACCACTGCGTTACCACCCCAGCGAGTGGATAAAACTGCCACAGCCTCTGAATTAACTGTAACCCAACTGTTCTCTAATGAAACCCTCCACAATACAGATACCAATTCATACCCCCCCCTGTCATCAGCAGAACAGGGCTGGTGATGTTCTTCTGGAACTTCTTTTAAAAGCTGACATATCCCATTCCCTCTGGACGGCCTTTGCACGAGACAGATAAAAGGGGAACTTCCTGTCCGTGACCACACAGCATAGGAAGAGATTTCACAGACAGATCAATGCTTAATCTTCTGATATTTGGCATGAAGCTTAAAATCCAGGGTTATTTCTTACCTGACTGTTCCCAACAGCGTATCTTACTTATTTACAGAAAGACAGGGATTAACAACACCTCATGACACCTTTATTTTAATGAAATTTAAAAAGGCAGTTATTAGTTATACATACACACAACTGATTCTGTACTTGTTAGTCATAAATATAGAACATTCAGAAGTACAAAATACACTTTATCCACAGCACAATTTCACATCAATATGAAGAGTTTAAACAGATACGTAACCAAGTGCCTAACAATGACAGAAGCCTGTTTTTGGAGTTGTTTCATTTTTCTTTTCTCTATTTTCTTCTTTATTTTTAAAGACCATTAATCTACACAGAGTAATCAGTGCCCACAGTCATCAGTTCCGTGCAATGCACTCTGGTTTAGAGTAGGAAAAGACTGACCTTTTAAAGACAATTAGATGCCATCACCTTTTCTTTGCTCCTTTAACAGAAACAAAACCAAGTCCACATTCTCCTCTTCTCACAGCCAACAACTGTGAAAAATGGGACTCTGGCAACAAAAGCACCCGAAGCCAAACTTGAGCACTGCCAAGAAAATATCTGAAGTAGGCATTAGTCCACTCGATACCTTGCAAACAAAGAGCAACAGCAGTATGACACTGATAAGGCATTAATGACAAAATGGCTGTATTATTCTCGAAGAAAGAGTACACCTATGTATAAAAATATATGTCATAGCAATTGGGTAAATCCAACACTATTTAACACTGTGCCCAAAGTAATTAAGAGTTAAAAAGGCAGTACTGCAGGAAGTATTTACAGTTTCATACTGTACTTCAAAACAACAACAAAAAAAGCAACGAAGCTACAAATGGAACTATCTGGTTAAAGCATCACCACAGGTACTGCCAGTAGCACTTGTAACAGGTAATGTGATGGAGTCCCTCTTGTTAAACAGGATTGCTTGTCTGAATAAACTGATGTAAGTAATTTAGTATCTACAATCTTCCCAGTCTACATGCCTGCGCATTGAAATAACCCACCCAGACCATTACTATTTGCAGTTTCTTGCTCCATCAGGTTAAAACCCAAAAGATTCAGTGTCAGGAAACACCATGTTTGCACACAGCTCGATCAGGAATGACAGCTTTATTTCCAGCTTAAAAAATGCAAAAGAAACAAGAAGTCCACCACCTATGTAATTCTGGAAACCGGCAGCCACAGTGTCAGCAAAGCTACACCAACGGCACGGGATAAGAACGTTAGCATTCCAAATGCACTTTATAACTTCAGCTATAGGATAAATAAGTTGCTTCACTAACCAAACACATGATAAAAAGATACAGCACAGCCAACGCTACACAGCTTTTTTTGGCCACAAAACCTGGGATGAGGCTGTTTCAGAGGAGCAAGCCACTGACATGACAGCAGCACACGGCAAGGGCAGTGCGGGCTGCCCAGCAGCAGTAGCAAACGCTGAACTTGCTCATTTGCTCGGTCAGAAGCACAGAGTTGCCAAACTCCTGAAGCTTGTTAAGTGCTCCCTCCTCGCTGGCTCAGGAATGGCACCACAACACCTCCCATTCGGGCATGGGAAAGCGCTGCGGAGATGGGATGGCTGGGAATGGGAGGGAAGGCAAGGAAGGTGGAAACGCCAAGAAGAAAGCACTAGCTCAGGTGGCAGATGATAATGGCTCAGAGGGAAAACCCAAAACTGGCCCTGTCTGGACTGCACCTTAATAGAGTAGCCATCCGCTTTCCCAACCAGAAAGGCAGGAGTGGTCTACAGGGCGAGCAGCAGTCCGTGCTCTGATGCCTCAGGCGTATTGGCTTTAAAAAACTAATACTGCATTTAAAAAACCAAAAAAAAATGTGCTTGAAATTCTAACAGTGCACTTCTAACTGCACAACCAACTGCTGTACATGAGAAGCCTTCTACAGTAGTATAAAAGTCATGACACACTGAGGAAGATAGCATCGCTGATGCTAGGATAAAGAAAATTACTTAGAAACCTTATTTTTAGATTGAATTCAGGAACAAAGTATATTATAACTACACTTACAGCAGTTTGTTGGGTAAAATAAGAGAGGAGCAGCAATTTTTCAAATAATTTTTCACTTTATGGAGAAATATTTTAAACATTTTAGAAGTGACATTTACATCATGTCAAGCATCTTCTGTGCAGAGATACAAACTGTTCCTCTACTCCTTTCTCCCTGGCAATCAGCCCCTTTCAAAAGCATGCTCCTTTGTACAGGTGCTGACCACCTTGCTCAGCTCGTGCAGCATCTAGGCACCATTTACAGAGTTCATTCTGGGATAGAGCAGCTTTGCCCATCTCATTCAATGAGCAGCCATTCATTGTGAATGGAAAGGGAGAAGGCTCCAAGAGAATAAACATCCATGGATTTAAAAGAACAGTGCATGGTTTGCTCACCTAAGAAGATATTTTCCCAGTCTCTGGCAGAGAAGAGATGTAAGGATTTTTGTTTGTTCTCAGTGTGATTCTGGTAAGGCAAGTACAGACCAGGAGATCTGAGGCCTCTCCAGTAGTGCATCTAGAGATACAAAGAGTCCCTAGCCTCAGCTCACAGGGTAAGAGATCGGTCCCAGATTTAGCAAGAGAAACAGTAGGAAGGACTCTTCCTGGATACTGAAAACTACCTGCTCTTCTCAGAGAAGGTCAGGAAAGCAAAGCCAGATGGGACCATAATGATATGGCTGTTAAAGCCGTGCCCCTGGGTCATGTTTGCTGCAGCACAGCCACCTGCTTGCCAGCATGAAACCTGTGTGAGCAGAGCAGGCTGCGGGACAGGGGCCTGCCTGCTTTCCAAGACATTCCTGACAGGATGGACTGTGTGATGTGCATGGTGACTCCCCTTGGAGGCACCCCAGAATTCAAGAGCTATGAAATGGCAGATTCTAGTGCTGTGAGGTCTAAGAACTGCTGTGGACATTGAGACCTTGTAAATGGGGGCTATGCCCTGGGTTGATGTTTCAAGATCTGTGATGGTCCCTGAATATGCAAAGGTGGAGGGCAGCTGTCCCCTTCCTCCTCTGCAAAGGCTGGCTGCCACTGTCCAACCTCAAAGGTTATGAACAACCTGCATGTGGGAACTCCGGGTTCCATCGTGAGCAGTTCCTTCTCTTCCCATCGCAGAATAAATGATCTGGATAAAAATGCTGACCTTAGAACCCAACCTCTGTAACTCATCATGCATATGAAATACTGAATAAAAAACTTCTACCTCATTTCTGATAAAGACGTGGTGAGTGACTCATCCAAAAGGAAGGTGATTAACCTACCCCTGCAGAAAAGCATACAGCATTCAGAATAGTCAAGAGTCCTCAACATACTTGGTAAGCTGAAAATCCTGTATTTAACAGAATAGGGTTAACAGGGTTAAACAGAAGGGATTGCTTGGGAATCCAAGCAAAAATTCAAGTTATCACTGTGTACGCAGTGGACAATAGTCCAATCGATATCTATTACCAACTCACTTTAACAAAATTATACACTACAAAACCATCTCACTGCTGGCAGCAAATGATTTCCTAGTAATAGGCCACCACCTTGCACTGTTAAAATGTGAGGTTTCACAGTATTAAAAAGTACTTCACAGAAAAGAAATGCACCAAATATAGAAAATGCAATCTCGATGTCTTTACAGTCATTTTTACGAAGCGGTATTTTTGGGAAAGCAAGAACAATAGAAATTAAAGCAGCTAGTGAGAAATGTAGAGAGTTTATAGGCCTCGATTCAGTGCAAAACCAGACTAATAGCTTATGCAAGTTAATGTTTGTTCTGAATAGAGAACCATCTGAATTAAAAGTAAGAACACCTATGTTAAGTGATGGAGACTCCCATGATACCTAAATCCTCCATGTGTATCAGCAACCTTTTCAGTGCACTCCAGAATGGACCCTTTGTAAAGGCAAAAGAAACCAGTACAGGAAATCACTTCATACAGCACAAGATATACATAAAGTACCAAAATGTACACACATTCAAGTTTAAGTTAGAAAAGGCAGAGCTGAATCTTCAGCGAGACAGGCCTACATTATGTTGCTTAATCTCACATTCAAAGTGACCTAAAAACTACAAGAATAAAACAAAACAGAATATTGTGTCTGCTTCCACAAACTTAAGCTTAAAGCAAGGCATTGGAATTGAGCAGTAGGCACTGTAACACGAAATTACCTTACCTTTGCTCTGTTAGTCTTTGTTACTCCATTATCTATTTAAAAATTACCATTCAAAGGAAATATTGGGTATCATTCACATTCAAATATTTAAGACTCAGAGATTTTTCTTTTCTTAAATCAAGCAAAGTTTTTCATCTCTGAGGTAGATGACAATAAAATAATAACAAAGGAGCCATCAATGAACACCAACAAGTGCTGGAGCTCCTCTGCTAGCACTGACGCACCCTACGGAGGAGAGAGCAAGCCCTACACCACTACCCAAAACATGAGAAATGCGTCTTCTGGTTTAGTAGCTTCTACAGAAATGCAACACAGAAAAAGCAGAGCCAAAATTACACTTGAAATGGCCTTGGAGAAGAACTTCCATTCTTGCTTTGCAAGCTACTCCGAAAATGGTGGAAACATGCCCAGGTCAGCAAAATCTTCAATGTTGTAATTGCCAGTACCCTGCGTTGGATCCCCTGGCATTGGCAGCATGTCCTGCATGATAAGGAAAAATCAAAGTGAAGTGTCACTTCCTGACATGTTATCCAGACACAAACTGTTTCCTGTTCATCTTTTCAATGTAAAACTAGAAAAGACCAAGTTTAGATAAACAAGGTGAAAACCAGACCTGTGCAGGGTGCAGTGAGCTAGGCTAACGCTTGCGTGCTACTTATGTTTTGCTGAAAGGTTTCTGAAAAGGAGGTGGGACTTTAACAGGGCAGAAGTTTTGGATTGCTTTTCTGAATAAGGCACATTCGAGCTGCCACATACTCCTCCCAGGTTGAAACAGCTCCCTTTGGAATAGGTAGCTACATATGGAGAGAAACAAACCCTCTGTTTTTGCTATATGGGAGGTATTCAACATCTCACACAATCATGCACAGAAAGCAGGTCTTGCTGCATAAGCTTAGGTATGGGGAGGGTCTCACCTGCTCACCAGCAAGTCAGTGAATGTATTACTGCTCTTAGTCCTGAGGAACACTAAAGACTGGACATCCACCCCAGCTAACAAGATGCCCAAGCAGCCTTCATGAATGTACAGAGGCAAAGGAAATACCAGGACCTTCTCAGAAGAAATGGGATTTCGTGGTAATTGCTCCCACGTGTCTTGAGCCAAGTGAGTTCCCTGCAGGAGTCTTCAAAAAATACTCAACCTTTCCTCTCAGCTGGAGACCGAAGCCACAGGGAAAAGATATCCCTTGCTGAGAAAACCAGAGTTTATGCTTGCCTTTCCTGTCAGTCCTTACAATAACAAGCTCTTACTGCAAAGCCAAGTTTTGCCAAGGATGGCTCATTATCCTTACAATAAAGCAAAACCTAAAGAGCAAATAAGAAAGCTCACAGGGTTGGCTCTGTGAAGGAATAAGTACTGTGAGCTGCTTTGTACTGATAAATTACCCCAAAATAAGATAGATTAGAATCCATCTGAGATCTCTTCAGCATCCCTGTTGATGGCAGTGAAAGAGGCTGTGAACACAGCTGGCAGTTTCTCAGCCTTCAGTTTCTGACCAAAACTCGCACTTATTTTATGTTTTTCCACATTCCTTCTCAGCCAAGGGAAGTTGTAGCTGCCCTCACCTATTTACACTTCCATCTCTAAAGACATTTCCGCTGCTGGAGCCTCTGTAGCAAGGTCACCTCAGGTACAGACCCAGCAGGGTAGCTCCCCTCTTGAGTCTGCCTCTCTCTTTTATGTCCAGCAAACCCAGGGCTGGCTTCAGGCACAAACAATGCAAGCAACTTCTTGAAAGCATTTTAACTGGACTCATCTAGGTTTCCCATCACATCCTGCTATTGCCCTAATTCCCCCCAAATGCACAGTCCACTAAGAGCTCTGCAGGTGAGCTCAGTTCTCCCTTTCTCCCTTGTCCCTCCTTCCCACTAATTCCGTAAGACATTTGATGGGACACAAAGCTGCTGCTTGGAGCTCCACGTCTCTGTGAGCCATCGGCTCCATGGAATTACCCTGAATATACTTTCGGGTTAAAGTATGTGCAAAGCCACTAAACTTTGCTAACAGAGAGGGATGCCACAGACTACTCTTGCCTGGGCCATGGGGTAAGAGCATGCAGACAAGTAGTTACTCCAGATGTAGTAATGTTATTTGCTCCTCTGTGAAGCAATGGTTTGCTCACATAGGAATATTTTCAGGCTAATGTCTCTCCTGCAGCATTCCTGCAAGCGACTAAGCATGAGCCCGGTCTTGCAGGTGAATTTACTTTCTAAAAGATAATGAGATGCCCCACTTCAAACCTTGCTTGGGGCTTGAATTGTCTCTTCTGCATTTATCTGCATTGTTTTGTTGCAAACTGCCTTCTTGATCTAATTTAAAAACAAGTTATACAAAGATAGAGGCCTTATTAGTTAACTTATAAAGTCCTACTCCATCTCTAGTGAAGGCTCCAAGTTATACTTAATATTAAAAAATCAGCTAGTCGAAGAGGATTTTTTACCAGCTATCTGAGATCGGACTGGCTTTAACCTTGAAAAAGTATTGGCCACTATCTTCTATGCAGTATCACTCCTTTCCTGCTTGAATCATCAAAGAAAATTACACTGACATCTAATTGGACACGTCTGGGATTTTAGAGGCCAGCACCAGGATAAGAAAGACACTCTACTTTGGACTATTTCATTGCTTCCCTGCAAAACATACAAACCCTAAGTATGGAGTGCAAAGAGAAGGGAAAACAGCATTTTAAATCTGCACAGATGCTGATCTTCTGCAGAAAACAAAACCATCTCAGCTGTAGTTAATGCCAGCTAATAGCAGTGCAAACCTATGGCAGCACACAGCAAGAGGTACTTGCTCCAAGCCCTGCTAGCAGCCTGATCTTTGAGGGCCACAGTTCTGCAGGTCAGCTTTGAACTGTTTCACAGGAACTTCAGGCTCACTGAACTCTCCTCACCTGGAACACCTCGGTCTGGCTGGGCTGCGTGTGTGAATGCTGATCGCTGCTTTGCTGGTTGTGATGTTGGCTCTGCCACTGGGACCAGACTTCGGAAGGTCTTCCCTGGAACTGGCCACTGCTCTGGCCACCTTCAGCTGGATGGGCGAAGAAAGGGCAGAAGTCAGACAGCAGCTCCTTCAGAACTCTCACCTGGCTTTTGAGGCTCCATCCATCAATGCCTGTGTTTGCACATCACTTTAGAAAACAGATCACAAGTGACACCCAGCCCCTGCAGAGTGGAAGCCCTGAACCAGTTTCAGCCCTGAATTGCAGGGCAGGGGCCAACCTAAGAGCAAAGCTCATTGCTGTGGCTGCACAGGCATGGCAGGTGAATCACTCACAGCAAAATACACAGTGACACTGTAAGCCAGGCAATGGAAAACAATTTTCAAGCATCCCTCCTGCTTACATGCCATTTTACTTAAATACTAAACTGCATCATCTGAATGCTCTTTCTTTTTAAAAGACTAATTCTTGCAGAGCAGTGGGTGCACAGTTACCTACTCAGCTAGGAAACACAAAAGCAGAACTAAGATTTTTGTAAGCAGATGTAAAACCAGTAAGATCAACAGGCAACAGCCTTGCTGTGTTAAATGCAGACACTATTGTACTAAATGCAGAGTGTTGCTTGTGGACTACCATGTCCTCCAATATTAACACTGAAAAATGATTTATTTAACATGCAGCTTATAGCAAATTACTATCCTGTTCATATGGTGATGGCATCTTAAAAGACTGAGGCCATTTAAATGTCACAGAGTAACATGACCAGTAATGCGTTACGGCAAATACACTTAAAATGATGACTTCAGGGAGATGTATTTCCTCTAAATAGTCTACTAGAAAAAAACCCAGGATGCCACACACATTGCTTTGGTCATCTATTACACATACTGTTTTCATGAGTACAGTCACAGGTCACACATAAGCTGGATTCATATTGCCCTCCATTCCTACAGACTATCCCCAAATGTATAAAATTTCTGGATAATTTTCTTTGAATTATTTACAATATCTCCTTCTAAGAATTAGCATTTTAGCAAGCTTCCTACCAGGCTTTTTCTCTGAACATTTTCCTTCTCTTTTTTTAACTACTCGTGCTATTTTTGCCTGTTTTCCCCTTGCTGCAGAGAACTAAGCTGGTAGATCTGGTTCTCCCCAGTTATCAATGCCCTCTGCCAAGGATGCCAAATTTCCTGCACCAAACATGCACATGTATGCTATGTCAGGTCTCTGATAACCAGACTCAATCATACCAAATTGATCACTACTCATAATCATGGCTTCAGAAAATACAGAAATACGTGCTTAATCCAATACTTGCGGCTACCAGCAAAACCATGCAAGACAAATAAAGCAAACATGTTACAGGAAAGCGACCAGGCTGTAGTGATGTATTTCTATCACATCTGAAGTGGATAATTACAGTTCTTCTCTCACTCATGTTACCACAAGCAATAATTCAGCTGACTCAGAAACCCTGCAGCCATTTTAGGGGACAAAATAAAATCCATCTAAGTTACCATTTAAAAGAAAGCTGCAAGTTATTTTTTTCTCAGAACAACACATTGAAATTAACTCAGTGAGGCAAACGATGCTGCTTTTCAGCAAAACAGTTACTGCCAGCCGGAGGTTCAAGACATTTGTCTCTGTGAAGGCTGAGTTATTAATAGTATCCAAACTGATGTAGGTCAGGAAATGTTTCTCATTAGGTGAAAGAGTCCCTGCCAAGTAGCTTAGGCTTGAAATACAAGGCTGTCTCATAAACAAATGTACAAAGCCTGGTGCAAATGGAAATGGAGGCATGAATAATGCTCTGTGGGAAGAGCTGTTTCGATGCACCTTTTCTAAGCAGTGCGGGTCCGCACTTGGTGAGGCTGATCTGCAACAGGTCTGTACCCATTTTATTCTCAAGGTACAAGAGAAAAATGACACACATTAGCACACTGCTACTATGCTGTTTGGAATGGCACGTTATTACCCACCAGCAACATTTTTCATGTCTGTTTACCACTGATGGATTCAGTAAAAATATTTTTACTGTTGACTATTAGTCTGCTGGTGGAATGCGGAAAACTTACCAAGGGGTCAGCCACTGGGTCACAGTCTGAAAGCCACTAAATTAGCATGTAATAGGAAAAGAAAACCATTTCAAAACATGGCACCTACACTGATGAGGTTAGTAGCGCAGGGGAATACAAAAAACACTATCTCCAGCCAAACTCCAACAAGCCACCTCCGGGCAGAAGAATACTGCCATGCAGCCGGGGAAGTTGAAAAACGAAGAGAATGTCAGTATGTGCCATTTAAGGGTTCTCCTCAAAAGTAAAAAGAAATTGAACCTGCTGACCACAATTTGACAGGACAGGTACTACTGATGTGAGCAACTTCTGAATCATTCATGTCACTGTTTACTGGGGGAAAAAAAAAGACAGTTCTCTCATACCATAAAATACCACAATATCCTGAAGTGTGTTCGATGGAGGAGATGCAGCAAGGAGGGAACAGGTCATCCCTGTCCACTATGCTCAACAGCAGAATGAAAAACCCTTTGCCCACCTGGGCTTCCCAACCAACCCACCAAAAGAAAGGTTGGAGGATTGTTAATGAAGTTAATGCTGAGGAGTTTCATTTTTATATGCATTTCTGTGTTAGCTCATTTAAAACTTACCAAACCCTGCACTTCGGTTTGCTAAGCTTGAATAGGCATTCCCACTCGGAGAAGAGGTGGCTGGGCTGGAAAGGGGGCTATATGATGATGGATCAGCTGGGTAGGTGTGACTTGTTCCAATCCCAAAGGGAGATGACTGAGCCTTGCCAGACTGCGATGGAATTTGCTGAGGAGTAAAGGATAAAAGAAGGAATGAGTTGCACTTTTGAGGAACAGCACAGCAGACTCACTTTTTAACAGTGTAAAGCAAAGACTATAGAAACTGCAGATGCAAATAGCCACGATATTTCTGTCTCAGCCATATTTCATTTCTGTCAAAGCCAACTTATTGCTGCAGAAGGAACACAACAGACTATAAACTAAAACAAGAGCTCTCCTGCTTATTAACTCACATGTACTCAGTATCAGAGCTATGATTTTCTTCACTTTCTTATAAAGACTAATCTCAAACTGAACAGGTATAAAGAATTCACATTTATTTGCCAGGTGTTTTGGTTTTGCAGTGCCACAGTAAATTCATGATTATCTGAACGTGTTACAGAATATATGCATTTCTCAGACGACCAGAGACTCCAGTGCTTGGAGTAAGTGGTCAAAGACGTTCCAAAACTAATAAGCTGCTTTCTCTCTCTGCCTAAGTACAGGCAGCAATTATTTTGCCTTGTAAAAGGTCTGGGAGTAAGTGTGAATCACCAGCCCTGGGAGCAGAGAAGGAACAGATTCACTTTGCTTTAACTGGGAGCTGAGTCAATTTAAAGGTATTAAAAACCAACTTGCTATCATTTTAATCTACATAATGGTTTTGTCGTATGATCTCCAAGAATGTTACACAAATGATTAAACACTGCAGGCCGCTTTGAAACATGTACAGCATGTACACCGAGACTAAGGGAGGTGAAGCGTCTCATCCAAAGTCATGTGCTACAGCAACATTTAATGCTACAAACAGAAACTGCTTGTAAACCATTTCCTGCTTCCTGAACAAATCCAGCAGCTCCAAGAAAAGCTCACTGCCTAACCAATTCCACAAGCAGAAATTAAAGGTGATTAGGTCCCTGGATACTTCTAATGATGTGCACTGTTACTGGCAATCAATGCACTCAAGTGAAGCTATTATCCTCTGGAAGACAGGGAGCAAAATGAAGCCCCCATAATCCAAGGGGAAACAGTCAGTGACTAGTTACACCACTTAGACACACACAGGTCCTTGAAACTGGATGGGACCCATGCAGGTACAGAGGGAGCTGGTGGATGTGCTCATCAGGCTAAGTAGCTTCTGCTCTGAATTCTTGCCTGGATTTGTATGTGCCCCTTTCTGATAACTCTGCAGACTGTGGGTAATATTGCTGGGTGCAAGGTCTTGATCCAAGAAAAAATTATCACAACCTTAATACTAAAGGAAAACAGCTGTCCTCTTTTGCTTCATTCAGTGCACATGTAAGTGCAGGACTGAGACCTGCCACTGGGATTTATGTCAGCATAGCGACTGCCACTATTACAGACACTATTACAAACTAAATGCAATTACACACAGGACAGTTGTCTTAAATTATTATAACCTGCCAAGGAACAGAAGCAGGGGAACCTATTTCTGTCCAACCATAAATGATAATGACAAAGTACATTAAATCATGTTATAAGTGGGGTCTACTAGCTCTTTTGTAAAAAGCACAGAGATTGGAAACCTTTAATGACCATGAAAATAAAACACCTTTAATCAATACCTGTCCTGGAAATGGTGGGCGATTTCCTGTCCAGGCAACCTGACTCTGATTTAGCTGGCGAGATATCTGTGTCAGATTCTGGCCTGTTGAAGAAGAAGACTGGATGTCGTTCACACCAGGCACATGTACCACAGATGAACTAAAGGAACAGAAACAGTGCCTCATTTGTAAGTTATATCCCCAGTGCACAAACAATATTCCACAAATGGAAATTTTGATAATCACATTAAAACTAATTGTTCAATCTGTCTTGATAAAAAAATGACTGAAAACCATCACAAAACTATGAAACACACTGGCATTCTAAAATGTCAGTCAAATAGACATAGAGGGCAAAATTATTTTGAATTAAGAGTTCTGTAATCTCTTTGAAAGGGCTTGCAAGAATAAAATCAGTCTGACACACGGTGCATAAACACTTAGCTCCATACTAGTTTAATACTTAATGCATTAAAAAAAACCTGCTTGTGCAGAGTATTCAATCAGGTATTGAATTTTAAATTAGTGCTTAAACTCAATTTAAGCATTTGCTTAAATGCTGTACTGAATGAAGATGCACAAAAAAATGATAGCTATAAGCACTTCTTTATTTGGTTTCTGCCTGGGAAATGAAGCAGCGTGTGTTATGTATTAAAAATCTGAGGTTTGAATTCCTTTTTTCACCAACTGATGCTAAAGAGCAGCATGCAGTTATATACCCAGGCAAAAGAATCATCAAGACAGAAACTTAAGCTATTGTTATAGCTTTGGAATTTAAATAAAAAGGTATTTCCAAAGGAACTCATTTATATGTTATCTGTTTCCTAATCAATGAATTTCACCACAGAGAAATTTCCCAGAAATTCCGCAGTAAGACAATTTTATGAAGGACTGCTCCACTTTACTATTTATTCTCATGAAAATCTAGAACAACTGAATCTATGTAACCACGCATTGTCAACACACTTTTCTATATTTTCATCTATGAAATTATACATTCGTTATTTTACATGCCATCTATACATACATAAATTAACATAAATGAAGACACGACATATAAAAATGCTCTTGTGCATCAATTGAAACAGACTCTTCTTTTCTCCGGTCCCTTCCCTATTGCCTATTTTCACAGTCTTACAGAGAAAGAAGAGAGTACATTGGGAAAAGAAGTAAACAAGGCTGAGCAGAGAGAAAGCAGGAATCTGAATCCTCTGAGAAGGCTGACAAAAGCCCTCCCAGAGTGGTAAGCAAAACGTGGCAGGCATTTGAAATGGGACTTGCTATTCTCTCTTTCTTAAGCTGCTGAAAAGCAAAGTGTGTGTTTAGAAATGCTTCGTAGAGTTTGTTTTCTGTTAGTTGGGAATTTTTTAAATTTATTTTCATTTTTTATTTTATTTTTCATTACTACAGAGTCTCTGAAGAGGCAAATGTGGACCAGAAGGTCCACCTAAATCTGGCTGAACTGAGAAGCACACAACAGCTGCTGGGAAGGGCTGCCCTCACTGCCAACACCTGCCCAGCTGGACTGGCAAGTCCCATCATTGCAGGGACTTGGACTGTATTTGGAACATGTACTTGGAAACCAGAAGCCTGTAAAATAGTGCCTAAAGGCTATTAGAACAGACCAGACTGCAGAGCATTCAAGCAGGACAGTTCACCGAGGGTGGAAATTCTGGCAGATATGTCATTATCTGATGTAACAGAACAGCAGTAGGAAAAAAGCTGGTGTTAAATATCAGGAATTAACAAAGAAAACAAAAAAACCACACCAAACCCCATGATGGCAAGTCAACCATCCAGCAATATACAATATCCAATTAAACGACATTTTAATTTACTGTCATATTCCCCTCTAAGTCATTCTTAGTCTTAATCTGACAAAACACATGCATGGGGACTTTATTTCTCTCCACTGAGGTTATTAGCAACTTTAAGGACACATGGGTTTAAATAAAATTATCATTTGCAGATTTTTCCTTATTCCTGGAACTGACAGCCTCTGAATGGCTGTTCCTTCACTTTCACAACCTTGGTTGGTCTAAAACAGCAGGATGAAACTCCAGTGTGACACTCCCAGAACAGTGATGGAAAGACACCAAGGTAAATATAATCACTTCCAAAAATTCACTGGAAATGAAGGCAAACTCTCAAGACTTCAGATTAGGCAAATCTGTATTGCCAGCTGGTAGGCAACAACATGCACTCTGAGTGACTCAAAAATGCCTTGGAAAACGCCAAACCACCACCTTATGTGCATCTGGAAGCTGCCTTAGAAAACTACTCATGTCTGTGTTCTAGCTCTCACCAAGGACTATGGATGAAGCATCCTCTGTTCCCTTTAACAAGGTGTCCACACTGATGCTCTTCAAGTCAGCCTCCAGAAGTACTGACAGCCTGAAGTGCAAAACAAAACTTTGCACCAACCTAGCTTGGTTGAATGCTGCTCAGATCTCTGAGCCTGCCCTATCACCTCTCACATTTATTTCCCTTTGTGGTTTGTTGATGCTTAGCTTTTTTTCAATTACATCATCACAGCAACAAGTATTTTTTATAGAGATATCAAGACCATCTCACCTGTAAGCCCCAAGTGCTGAGACACCACACAGGACAAAAGGATACACAAACCAAATCTCATTCATGTAAAGAAAGCCCCTGCACCTCAGGTTGGTTTTGTTTCCACCAGATCAAAGGGGAACAGCTCCCCACTCTCAGACAGAAACTGATATGTTCAGGATCTGAACTACAGTACCTGAAAGTCTTTCCTGAATGTCCTGGCTGAAATGGGCTTCCCTGTGAGTAAAGCTGCTGGTTTCCTGCTGTCGAGGCTGAGGCCATCATTTTTTTATCTGCTACAGAAGAAAACCAAATCACAGAAAAAAAGAAGTTTAGGGGAGGAGAAAATGAAGGCAAAATTATTTAATGAGAATTGCAACACATATATATATATATGCATCAGAGAGTTTTCTTTCCCTCTTAAAGCTTTATGAAGAAGTCCTGTGGAACATATTAAGAGTGACACAAAAGGGCTATATGACAATTCCGTATGAAACAAGAGGCACAGCTGGTTTGTGTGTACTTCATACCCTCTTCTCAGGATGTACCTCATTAATGCTATTGTTTGCAAAGAACATAACACTGGTACGTGCCCCCTGGTCACACAGCACAGACTTTCTCTGTGCCTGCTGGAAGCTGCTCCTGACCATGTAGGCAGGAGGGGGAATGTGAGACAAAGTGGCTCTGGCTGAGGTAGGGAGTGATGGGGGCATGGATCCAGCTGCAGGATGAAAAAGGGGAACAAAGTTTTTCTGGAAGAAAGATGGGCTGTCTGCCCAGGAGAAATGCCACATGAAACAAGCCTGGTATGAAGAAGGTCTGATGCACATGTGCCTCTATGGCTACCTGGGGGTGGCCTCAGGTAAGGGTATGTTTCTGGCACCACGAGAAGCCCTCCATTGTTACTGCAGCCTGAGTGTCTCCAAAACCTGCCCACTTGAGCAGTGGCAATGCAAAACACTGGTCTCTTATGGATTTCGATGTCCTATATGTGGCTTGAGGGAGCCATGAAACAGGATGCACGCATCCCAGAGGGGCGTAAGACAGACTAGCGTAGTGAATAACGCACACATGGAGATGCCATTAACTTTTATAGTCTACTCTTAATGTGGCAACTGGAGATCAGACTCTAATTGAAAGAAATGAGATTGGGTGAACAGTGCCATTCAGTCCCTTAATTTAATTTTCTGGCACTGGATTATTCCAAAGCCCAGGAAAACAAGGTCTGCCCCATCACCGTTTATTCACCTTTCCCATCTTACCCTATTACTTCCAAGTGCATCTGTTGCTACACACCTCTGACAGGCCTAGAAATCAAGTCTGCCTCCTCATTTTCTGCTTTGCTCTTTCCAGATTCCCACTCCTTTGACAAAATGCTCTCCCGGACAAAAGGCCCATTCAACTCACAAGTAATAAGAGTATATTTTAGCTTTCCCTAGCTTTTAGAGACCTTGTTAGCATGGCTCACCAAAAGCCTCCCAACACACAACACCTCTTCACTGTTGCCTAAGTTCTTCTTATGTTATGTTCCTAACAAGAATCTAAGCTCACCTTCTGAAAGGAAGAAGTTACCTCAAATTACCTCCCAGGAGCCTTGGAGGAGTGGGTAGGCCACTGATGCACACTGTCACTGCTTTTCCTCTGTCATGCAGGAATTCCTCACTAGCTACACACTGCCCAGCACAGACACTCAGTCTGGGCTGCAAACTTATGCTCTCATATGAGAAAACAAAGGAGAAATGGGGACAAGGTCCAGAGAAGGTTGTGTAGGTAATAGGAAGAATTGAGAATGGATTGGGATATCTGAGAAAAAGGACAGACGACTTTGCCATTTTTTTTTTAGTAGTCATTCTTGTAGAAGATGTGCCACTTTCTAAGGCCGCCCTTTACAGGGATACCAAACTCTCAGGGTTGGAAAAGACTGAGCCAAAATCCTGTGGGTACTTCAGATATTTGAGAACAACTCACCAGCAAAACCAAGAATGCACTAAATGAACTGGAATTCCTCAAGTGGAGCAGAGTTGCCATGGCAGCTTCCAGGGTCTGTGCTGCAGGATGAGGCCAGGACAAAGGGGACAGCTAAACTAATCGAAAGCAGCTAAATCGGCTTTAAAATCTCTCTCCTGAGTTACCCTGAATGCTCTTTAGCCTCTGAATCTGGCCCACACTTCTCCCAGCCGTATTCCCACTCAGGCCTTTACACACTAATTCTCTGTTCTCACCTTGGTACAACATTGAAAATCTATTTTGTTTTGGTTTTTTACCTGCATTCTTAGACCTGTTTCTCCCTAAACCCCATCACTGTACTGGTCAGTGATATGCCTGTCTCCCAGAAAGACCATTGTATCTGCCTTTAGAAGGTAGATCTCTGTAAGAACCACACCTGTGCTTCTAGGCATGTGCATGAATTGGTGAAGCCAGGCTTCCTCTTCCCACTTCTGCTTTTTAATTATGTGTGGCCACATAATTAAAAACATGGCAACAACCTCCTCATGGCAAACCTGTATTTTTACAGAATGTAGCAGAGAATGAGATCAGGTATCAACATAATGCAAATGTCTTGCAGGCAGCATGCAGGTTTGTCAATATTGGTTTTGACCAATGTATCTCATCTCTAACTGTGAGCCATCCTTTTTTATCATTCAGAGAAGACCTTGATCACAGGTCCCATGAGAAATTCAGACAGGGTGAATGTCCCAAAGAAAGCATAGCCTGTAAATTGATAAGAGTGAAAAGAGAAATGGCATTTCCAAGGATATAACCTCTCAGCTACCTCACAGCTTGACAGACCCTTAACCCTAACCCCTACCCACAAACAGTTGAGAGCTGCCTGAAAAAGGGCCAATAAGGCAGCCAAAAAGCAAGATGTTCTTGCTTGGAAAAACATATTCTGGTGTTTATGGTTGGAGTCTTGCTACCTTGTAATGACCCTTTTTATGGCCTCAGTTGTTGACTTCACTGTTAGAGTAGACAGACAAAGATGAACAAAAATAATAGAGAAGTTCTAGCAACAGGAGGACAGAATATCAAGTTTGTTCTGCAGTTACAATGCCCTCTCCATTTGAAAAGGCCAATCGAGACATAAGAAACCAATGCAGTGAGGTCATCTCCCAACACCCCTGGAGTCAAACCCTGTGGGTCACTTCCTTCATGCACTGCGTGACACTTGCACATTGATTTATTTAAAACAAATGTAAAAACTTCTCTTTTTCAGTGAGGACAGTTAAGAACAATAAACAATTTATGAGTTCTTCCACAAGCAGTGGAATTAACAAGCCTGGTTTCCTACAGATACATCTCAGATGACCCCTTCAGCTGCCAGTCTTCTCAATGACTTCTATCCGTCAGGACAACAGGCAGCATAGGCTGGGGCTAGTTTGAGACAGCTGTGTCTGTCCCACTGACAAGTTGGCTGCTATCTCTTAGAACAGGGCTCGGAAATGCTTTGGTGGGGACACTCAGTAAGGACTTTTATATTTCACAAACTATAGAACGTACTATTTCTGAGACTCTTATCATTCTTATAAGAACTTGGCAACAAGTTCCGAAGTTGCAGGAAAAAAAGCAAATCCTCACTCACAGATAATGTGACTGGAGGTGCCCCAACTGACCAGAAACCAAGTATATTATTACACTTTAAGGCAGCATGTGTCTCGGAAAGCATCAGTGTAAAAGCTGATGATATGATAAAAAATACTATCTTAAAACTACATGGTAACTTTCTTAATCCATGTCTATTGTAGAGATGAACTCATGTCTGCTGTCCAAGAAAATATGTACTTAGAAACGGCAAATTCTGCTCAGAATGTTTAGTATCTACAAACACTGCTTAAGGTGTCCCTGTGAAAAAGAGAATCAAAAATAGGTAGCTCTGATGACAGCAAAAGGTAGCTCTGATGACAGCAAAGCTGTCCTCCCCTCATTGAATTTACCCCTCACCATTCTTTAGGGGAAATATCAACTAAAGGTAAATTCTAGAATGTCATGAAGGCCGATGTTGCTGGAAATTTCTCTGCCATGTTGTAGATTCTCTTCAATCCCCTGAAGCTGTGTTCCACATCACATAACCAAGCATAGCAGTGTTAAAGACTAAACATCAGAGACATTCACTTACAAGCAGTTATTCCAGCAAACATCTCAGCAAATCTAGGATCTCTCTCTTGGGAGAAGATAGCATCAGGCTTTTCCACAGACTTTCCACCCTCATGAACGTTAGCTGGTATACTTGGAACAGGCACCTGTTGAGATACACAAAGGAAGATAAATCCCTGCATCATATTTGATGAGAAGGAATTCAAGGACAGTCACAATGTACTTTTAGTTTTTAAATCTCAGATTGCTTTATGTTTTAAAAGATCAGAGGCACAAAAACAAAAGCTTGAGAGATTTCACCTGAGATAAGTCATAGGATGACAACCCATCTCTTTGATGTACTTCAAGTTCTGCTTGCTGTTGCTGCAGTTGTCTGCAAAGGAGACAAAATTACTTTGTTACAAAAACCAATTAAGATACAAAAAGGAACAGCCACGGTCTCTTATTTTATACTCAGAGTGAAATGTCTCTCAGGTGATACAGTAAATCCTTTCCGGTGAAATTAATAGGTTTTTTAAGCTTCCTCATTGAGAAAGACTGCAGCACAGAAATGCACCAGGGCACATGAAGACTTCTCTGTAATATCACAGAAATGCAGGGGGCAAATAATGTAGGATGGAATCTGACCTCTATAAAGGATTAAGAATTCACTATTAAAACACTAAGAATGTCTTCTACATGTTAATGATGAATATACCAGACCTCTTCACTGATCATACTGAACAAAAAACCTCCAGTAACATTAACACAGAATTATGCCAGGCAGTAAGAAAAGGTGATCAAAGCATGAAGCATGTCAGACATGAATATGGAATAACCTGTTGAGCTAGAAAGAACTGCATATAAATCCCTTTGCAATACAAACTATTTAACATGCTTTGATTCTAGTCTCATCAGGATCCAAGTGCAGAGTCTATTAAATTTCTGAAAGCTTTTAAGGCATTGAATGTCCAGAAATAAATTCTGTGTGCTACTACATAAAATCAAGACATTACGTAAAATCAATTTGTGTTGACTAGTGCTACAGAAAACACAGGACTCCTTTCCATGCTAATCAGAACTGAACAAAAAATATCCGCTGTTTAAATGCGATAAAAATCACTGGAAGTAATAGCCTTAATCCAATCATATGAATTTAGGAAAAATGAAATGTGCAGCAGTGTCGTGGTTTAAGCCCAACAGAAAAACACTTAAAAGCAGCTGCCAGAGGCAATAAACGTTTGGGGCCATCTGGCAGAATGAAGAACTTTAGTGCTGAAAACTCTTCACATCTTTGAAATGCACTTAATTTGTGCTTAGTGTCAGATGCTGTTACTTAACTACAACAATTAGCCAATATCATTGGAAGTCATGAGAATTAACTGAGAGGTGACCTGCAAGGACAACATGCAAGTGGTGGTAAGTCAGTATATTCACATTTTATATGTGCAAATATTGCCTTTATACAAACACACGAATCTTTTATATAGTTGTAATATATCTAGCAAAGTGATCTTCTGAATCAAATTCTTCACTTGCTTTTTAAATTCTGAAAGGACACAAATTCAAAGCTCCTAATTTATAGAATCAGAGCCAGTTATATTAATTATTGCTACTGGACACTTTAAAAATGCTGTAACAAAAAAGCTTCTACACAAAAAGCCACTGCGCAGTACAGCTTACCAGAAATAAAACCTAATCCTTTTGAAAGGACGGCATTAAGGCCAGAATTTTACTATTAAAATGCAAATCTATGCTTTCTTGTTCAGACCTATATGATCCCCACACTGGGTCATTAGGAACCTCACTTGTCTAAGCACAGGTTTGTGTGACTGCAGACAGACAAACCCTGCTTTGTCCCATTTTAAGCAGGGATGGCAGAACACGAGAGCCACAGGGTCTTGCCAGCACACTGCTGGCTTTGAGCTGTGTCCAGGCTGCAGCCTAGGCAATCAGTAGCTCTAAGCCCAGCACCACCTTCACTTCACAACTTCCCATTGAAAGCAGCGTGCAGCCAACAGTCCAGGTGATAAACAGACACAACAGCTTGAGATTTCCCTGTAAAAAGCAAAGGATTCACTGCATCCCTTGTCTGAAGAAGCAGCATTGCGATGGAGAAGGCAGAGTTCCTTGCTCTGGCACTGGCTAGTTCCACAGGAGGCTCTCACCCAGTCTCTAGAGGCCAAGCTGGGAGCTTGCTGGCATTGCAGCATCTCAAGGAAGACAGCCTGTGTAATGACAAAAAACCTCAGCAGCTGCAAAATCATCTAAATGTTCTCCACCTTCCATCAACAGCTGCTTTCTGCTACTTGGTCACAATTAGCAAGATTACTTCTGGCCTGAGGATGTGCAGAAGCGCATGATCTCTGTGAGGCTCTTTCCTCAGCTACCAAAGAGGAAATAACCCACTCACACCCAAACTTTGCAAGATCAAAATCTGGATCTTTTGGAGATGATAAAATTGGAGTTGGACTGACAAGACAGGTTGATAGTTGCAAATGATACTTGACAGTGGTCATGGTTTCTGGCCTCTCTCTGAAGGAAAGATCACCCAGCTGAGAGGAATTACACACCATGTGGGTGTTCTCCCAGAGAGACACTATAATGTGACGAGTGGTAATAGATGGGATTTTGCAAAATAGCAAGATCACGGATTTGAAACTCTGGAAAATTAGGACACATTTTTTGCCACAGGCTTCTATTTTAGATTTTTATCCAAATCTTCTTTTAAGTTTTAAACGATATAGATTCAAACGTCAAGGCACTGAGAGACAAACATGCAGACAAAGTCAAATGACAATTTAGGCACAAACTAATGGCAACGTGAGTGAACTCTCAAACAGGCTACTGAAGTAAGTAATAGATTTTTCCATCCCTTGATACTTTTCCAGAGGACACTTTGCTCAGACATCAGCTACTAGCTTTAATGGCAAACTGGACAAAAACCTGTGACCTCCAACAAACAGCAGATCAAAGCAGATGGGCAAAAGCCTTCTGCGAGCCTTATAGTGTAAGAACACCTAAGATACAGAATTACTTTTGTCCTATGAGTAACACGCAAAAAAACCCCAGTACTCTCCAGGTCATGATAGAGCCATGGATTTTCCACATGATTTTAGCCAACAGAGAATTCCTAAAAATTACCTCTGGAATGCAAAGAAATTCTCTGTTCACAAGCATAACATGCATACTATTCCACAGAGCTACGGGAGGCAATTTAATCATGGCAAATCTATGGGGAAGTTTTTCTAAATACCATTCTGTGGACAATAAACACCCATTAAATTCTGTTGTTAACGTGAAAGCTAATTACACTGTTTCATTTGTTTTTACTACCACCGACCTGGTGCGTGTGTCAATAAACAGCACATTAGGTCTCTTCTGTTCCGTATAAAGTATGTTTTCTTGATTCAGCCATATACATACAAATGAGCCAAACAAAATAGCATACTTACTCGTTATTTGTTTTGTAGGCACTTCTCTAACTTAGTGCTCCTTTGCCCTTCTCTATCTTTCATCTCTAATACTCATTAAGCTGCAGTACAATATAAATACCACATTGTGCTAACAGCACTGAACTTTGGGAACAATCTCCCAAAACCATTTCCTGTAAAAACCAAAGACTTAAAAGAGTATCTTCCTTGAAATCTGTGCAAGCTATGCTGCACTTAGTAAGACTCAAATACAAAACCACGTTAGTATCTTCTGCTGTTGTTTGCTTCTACTGTAGAAATAGTTCAAATGATGCTTGAAACCTGCAAGAAGTTGCGCAGCAACTGATGGAGCAGCCAATCAGAGAGAGCTGGTGCTTCACACCCTGCCATCTAACCAGCCCTTCTGACTGAACAGTCAACACATGCAGGTCCTTTCAATCACCCAATCGCTAGATTGTTTTTGTAAAGATGATACAGAACAAAGGATTATTATTAGTTTGGGCAAAAACCAAACCCAAACTCAAACCATCCTTGGTTTCAATTTCAGTTTCACAGCTTCAAGAAGTAAATGAAAGACAAAGTTCCTGGAACTACAGGATATTCAACATAGCAAGTAAGGTATTGTCTGGGTCAACAGAGGACTCCTGCTTTACTGCAGCAACTCCTGGCTCACCCACAGGTTTGGTATGAAACTGGGAAAGCCCCTGGCTTGAACAAGAAATGGTTCAGCAAATCTGAAGGATTTGATAGTAACTTCAAATTTACTTAAGTAAATGTATTTGGAGGAAAAGGGAAGATTGTGTGAAACCTCCTCTGACATTCGAAAGGACTTAAGCCAGATTACTCTTTCTCTCTATGAACACTGAAGTCACCTGCTCCTTTTCCAGGCATCAGAGTAACCAAAAAAGGATTTGAACTCTAAAATTAACAGTCTCTATGGTGAGAGAGAAACAATACTACTGTATCCCTACCAAGCTGTGTTTATGTAATGCAGGCACACATGATTCCTGTGTCTGGTTTGGACAAAACGAGAGCAATAAAAGCCTTGAGGCTGCCACTGTAAAATCCTCTTTCAGACCTTCTTTTAACCTCCAACTCCAATCTTCCTCTATGAAAAGGTCTGTCCAACACCAGCCTTGAGAGATCAGATAGACCATATATAGCATGGAGACCATGAGAAAGTAAGACTTCAGCACCACTATCACAGACTGGAATTTTATCAGAATAGTTCATCTCTTCAGTATTTTGGCCAATGAGATGTGAAATAAAAAGCATCTCCCCACAAGCAGGGCTGATTCATCGAGCAGGCTGCCTCCCTCAGTGACCTGTGCCAGCTCATTCCAAGTCAAGAAGTCTTTGAGACTCAGGACAACTGCTGGATTCATAGATGCACAAATATAGGACTTGGGCCTTACAAAATGAAACATCAGAATTTCCATAAAGGTCAGAAAAATATCTTTTCTCATATATATATAATTATGTATATATATTTATATACATAAAAAAGACTTTCATGTAGTCTTTATCTGTCACCATAACAGATTATTTTATTCAAACACTGCTCCAGCTGTATATTAAATACACACTGATCACAATTATTCTTTCTTTTTGGAAATCCAACAGTCCCAACTACACAGGAAGATGTGGTCAAACAGGGGACTCTTCTTTTCAGCCGAACACAGCACAAATGCTAAATGTTAAATGCTTCATTTCTCCAGGAAGTTTCTCTTGGATGACTACACCCAAGTGAAACTGAGAGAAGTTTTCTTTTCTTTTTTTTTGCAAGGAACTAAGTGAACATTTGAACCTCATGTTTCGTTATCCTTCTGCACCAAAAGCAAGTTTGGAAAGTTGACTGTTTGAAGCTCCAAAGGAGTATCTTTATAAAAAATAAAAGAGAAAAAAAGAAACAAAACAAACGAACCAAACCACCACCACCAAAATATAATCAATCCCTCCACAACTGGAACCACCACTGCCCTCTACAGTCTTTTGGGAAAATTCTGTTTATTGACCAACTCTGTTCCTTTAATAGACACACACAGATGCATATATGTACTGTGACGTTAAACTATCCTGAGTTAAAACCTGATTTAAACCTAGATATTTTAGCAACATTGTCTTTACAGCGTCACGCTGAATTCTGAACTGCCTCAAACCTGTATGTTATGGAGCTGGCTATGTTAGTACAATGACAGACACATCAACATGTGTCTTGGGCAGAATTGCCTACAACTGCAGTGGAAGGCACCCCTGCTTGGTCTCCATGTGAAGCATGTTGTTGGACCCAGAGCATCTGATACTTTCACCAACATGTGAAGACAGCCATGCACACTGGGGTCAGTGCTGAACAACCAGTCCCAGCAGGAGCTTCACAAGGAAGTGGGAATCAACAGTTACCATGACGTACAATTCACGAGGCATCTAGGAAATCAGAAATCAAAACATGGCCCCAAACATGCAAAAACAAATAGATTAAATATCCAGAAATGGGCAGAAACAGCCGCACATTACAGTAAATCCTCTTTGAAAATCTGTCTTTGAAGTGGGAGAGAACAGGGGAAAACAGAAAACAGTTTGAATAATGCATTCTTTCTACTATTCAAAAGCAGATGTATATGGGTTGTATCTTGCCATCAGACTAGAACATTTTCGCCATGACAGGAAAGAGGGCACATCCTCTGTCAAAGCAGCAGCAGGCAACTTCCATATTAGGTCAACATTTCTGGGTTGTTATTCAAACCTAGCAAGAGAGAGATAACAAGAGCCAGAAGCTGCCACAGTCCTGTTCACCACAGTAAGAGCTGCAATGCCAAGCTGAACAGTATAGTGGAGCCTCAGCAAAAAAAACATTCCCAAGAGTCAACACGACGTAAGTCTACAGCCCCACTTTTTGATCTGTGGACTCCTGGGAACAAAACACAGTTAAACCAGCCTTGGACAGATTTCAGAAGTTGCTTTTAATTTTGCAGCCTGTTTTGCATATACAAGTTATTTGGAAAAGAAATATGGGACAGCAGAAATGTGGAAATACCTATTTTGATGCACAGTGCAAACAAAGAGATATTTAGCTGTCTGATTTCAAGATACATTTGCTTGTTTTCAATGAGCTTAACTATTCAGTTGTTTAAGCCTGACTTTCTGGAGTATGCAAAAGAAACTGAGCAAGCCAATTGTGATACTAGGTTTCAAGTGAGTGAATGTACAGCCCTTCTAGTTGCATCCAAAGGAACAAGTCAAGGAACACTGTGAGACACTTATTAGCTTCCTAAGCTCAAATGCCAAAGCCCCAGGGGTTTGGTTTTGCAAGTGGAGCTCTCAGCATGCATCTCCACTAGCAGACTGCTCATTCAGCATTTCCATTATGCAGTCAAACAGGTTGAGATCTGAACACCAATAATTTCTTGTGAAGTAAAAACTTGGCAAAACATCTTTGGTCAGACCAGAAGCAGATTTTGTTTTAGAAAGAGATTAAGTTTATATTAGAAAGAAGAAATATTTATAAAATCCCCCACATTACAAAGCAATGGTTTTACCAAGGCCAGATTAGCTTCTGCAGTAACTGGCTCAGAACTCAGGAGGCTCCAAAAGCTTCTCTGCTCAGTTACAGAGTGATGAACCTCCACTACAGTCCTGGAGTTGCCTCCTCCTAAGAGGTTCAGTGACAGACTTCTGAAAATATTAATTCAAAGACAGGATGTTGTAATTTCCCTCTCAAGATAAGGGTTGGATTTGCCCCCATACTTGGGGATATTCCACTAGATCTTAACTGAGTATTGGGAACTCTTCCCAGTCAAGCCTACTAAAGAAATGATTGTGCCAGTTTTCCGGGCCATAAGAGTAGAGAGCTCAAAAAGAAGATGTCCAGGACTAAGGAATGGTATGATCACAATGAGCATGGACACGCAACCCTCTCTTTGGCTTAGGGATCAGGCTAACCTTCCTCCAATATCAGAACAGCTGGTCAGCTGCTGGAAGCTCTGTATTAGTTTCAGGCAGCCTGGACTGAGATCAATGGGCTTGTCTAATGACATAACAGATAAGTGACATTTCTTCTCCAGTGCAGCCAGGCCCTGGAAGCATCGCAGGATCATGACGCAGAGAAACAGCTATGCTGTGAGATTTCATGTTGCAGAAAAACCCTGTTACAGACTGCACTGTTACAGAAAAATGAAAGTACTTAGAAACAGGCTACAGAAAAAATCAGAATGCTACTTTACAGCAAAAAGCAATGCTTAAATTCTTTGAAAACCCCATACACAAGCATCTGGAAAGGCACATACTTTACATTAGTGTTGGTGCAGATGATGTATTCAATCTCATCAGAGTAAGGATTCTGAAATGTGAAGCTGCTGGTTCTGATCAGCATCCATTCCCGGTTTTTGGTGCGAAAACGATACATCACAGACAGGACTTGACCTTTCAGTTTCACAACCTGCAATACCATTCAGAAAGGTTAATATAAGGAGATTGCCACTGCCTGTGCAAATGGACAGAACCCAGCAGTAACTGGTGTGTTTTAAACTTGAATTATACAAAGCTATGGACACATTCTGGCTTTCAAAAGAGGAAAGAGTGAGCCACTATATGAATGGAGAGAACACTGATTAGCCACTGTCCATTTTAATAGTATTAATGAAAACAGAGCAAATTCTTTGCTTGGACATTCTATTTGTCTATAACTAAGAATTCAGACATCTGGCAATGCTCAGTTCAAATTCTGGTTTTGATAGATGAGGTTTTGTTGAAGTCAATAGTTGGGCATCAAGTGAGAATTAAGAAGCAGCCAAGAAAAGTACACTCAAAACAATATTTGCACAGCAACACTGTAGTTGCCTTTCATGTGGCATCTAAAAACCTTGGTTTAAGTCAGAAGAAAATTTACATTGCTCCAAGTCATTCAGCTGGCACTTACCTGGGCTATCTATGTTTATTTTTTACTGCTTTTCCACCAAGCTATCTCAGGGGTGCCTCAGGGAAGAAAAGGGAAAGTCTGCTGCAAGGAAATGTCACATCTCATTGTGGATTGTTAATCCTTATCCACTGGAATTTATTTTCTATTAGCTATCTGCAGCCTGTATTCTCTAAAAGGAGAAAGCCCCAGTATTCACCCTCTGTCTCTATTGACAAGTAACTGGATTAATAAAAATGCTTCGATCCTGTTTTTTCCAAAGGTCTGCATTTCAATCTGATCAACTGGATATGGAATTAAATGGAAAGACTGCACATAGAAGATAAAAAGCCCTTTAGTAATGCCCAAGAAAGCTCAAAATAATACTGAGGCAAATGCCTATTTTTTTACTACTTTCGTAGTTTGAGTTCAGTGAGCGACATTCTTTATCAGCAATTTTCTATTATCACACCCAGGGTAGAAACCAGAGAGCTTGTGTAAAAGTGTTCTGAACAGCATCCTACTGGATATCCAATAGATGTATTCTGCATTCTTTGATACTAAGCTCTATTTGTTGATGTTGGCCTTGAGACTATCTTATTCTGGCCTCATTTTCCCACCCTGATGAATGAATTTATCTTCCCAAGGAAGTGAAAGCTTTGAGATGGATTCTGGCAATTGACCAAAAACTGTAAAACCCTCCTCCCTCCTCTGTTATGCCCCAACCTGGTTCTGATACTGTCAGCAAATTAGAAATGTCAAGTTTTGAGAGGGTTTTTAGAAAATAAGTGCTATTGGAAATCACAGTTGTGTTTTAACAAAGAGACTTCCATGGCCAAACTAACAATAATAAAACAAACTGCAGTGATCTATTGTCCTGAAGTCTGAATTAAGCAAATATTAATTCTGTAATAATATATAAAGAATAGAGATCACTAGTGGGAAAATCCTGAACTGTCTTAAACCAGTGCATACAAACAAGATAGCACAGAAAAATTCAAAGCTAATATTTAATCTTTGCTTTCTTGCATTCTTTGGAAATAAAAACCACCTGGTGCATAGCTTAACTGTTTACTTCAGTCTTTTATTGCATGACTGAAGGAACAGCCTAAATCATACTGCTACTCTACTGAACAAAAACATACAAAGGAACTGCCTACCAGTGAAACAGCACAGTATTTTCACAGATTGGACACAGGTTGAGTGAACAGAAACTTTCACTTAATCTGCATTTTTTTCTACTCTCTTTTTGTATGACCTTAAGCAAATCATGTAGGACTGATCCAGCAAATCATTTGTGCACATGCCTAATAGTGAGTAGTGACAGTGAAGTCCCGAGCAACCCAGTTCTGAGACTCTGGCAGCTTCCCACTGCCTGATCGCACTCTCAGTGATCACTCTGCAGACCAAGTCATTAACTTGAATGTTTGTTAGTCAGCCCTTCTGAGCCCCAGGCAATCACTTCAGAGATGGATGTTTGACATGTTATTATCCAGCAGCTCTCTGTCATTGTCTCTTGGATAAATTAATGGAATCAATCATTTGGGCACTAGTGAAAAACAGCATATGTGTTCTTGCTGTTCTTGCGTCACTGGTGCGATCAGGCACAAATTCAGGGAGCTGAACCAGCTGAAAGCTAGTCTCATGCAAAAGTAATTAGTACTCTAACTAGTCCACCCAGCAAGTCCACCTGTGCTAGCATGATGACAGTAGGAAGGGTGGGGAGGAGGTCAGGGAGGAGAGAAGATGGGGAGTAGGACCTGACTCCTGGTGACAGCTACCCACCAGGTAGGTTCAGCTTCAGCATCACACCCCTAATCAAGGTGGGGCTGAGAAGATAACTGGGTGTGGTAAACCTATTTAAAGCATCTAACTTTCACTGGCTTCTCCCTGGGAACCAACATCCTGAAAAGCCTTTGGCTGCTCTCTGAACTCAGCCTGCTCGAGGGACACTGAAGTGGATACAGAGTGTTCACAACCTCTTCTGCTATCTCAGCAGTGGGGCTGGTAACCTCTGTGTGAAGGAAGGGATGGTGAGAAATAGCTCAGGAGTACTGGTATCCTACACTATCTCCAATGCTTCTGCAGAGACCATAACCTCAGTTTCACAATCTATTCTACCAACGCAGAACAGCATCTAGCTGTTTTCCCCAGACAGGCTTTTCAGACTCACTTTCTGCATACCATGCCTGAATAAAAAGTTAGTTATACAAATTGTTTTAGAAGTCACTTCATATCAACACTTCACAGCTAAAAATACATCTCAGCATCCAACGCAAGATGGATCATCAAATCTTGCTTGAGCTATAAGCTGTTGTCAAGAAAATCTGGAACCACTTAGACCAACTGAGCCTCAGTAATCAGTCAAACATAATATGCCACGCTCTCTAGTGCAGCAGGGAAGGTGTTGAAAAGACCAGCAACAGGCAAAGGGCTTTGGGAAAGCACTCCTATTGTATGTCCCAGACCAATTTGTAACACTAAGCTCTACAATGGAGTAAATGCCTTTGATATAGCTGATGTAAAAACATGGCCCACTGTAAAAATTAATCCAAATCAGTAACTCTTTCCATATGTTGTATCTTTTGTTACTTCCCTCTGCATTCCAATTTCCTAGTAGGAAAAAGGGTCAGATTCTCTGTTGATGTGAAGTGGTGGAACTTCCATTAACTTATATGAAGTATATCATCTATGCTAGCAGAGAATTTAGGTCACAAACAATCCAGCATTAGAGGGGTAGAACTACTTCCATCTTGGGAGGTAAATACTTTCAGTTGCCACTTAACATAGTGGGAACTGTTCAGGCATCTCCAGAACAGCTCTAACTCTGAACACCCATTTAACTGTTTGTAAAAAGACAGCAAAATGTATAACTATGTTGACTTATTTCTGAAAATACAGCCAACACACATGCTGCATTTAAACTACCATTTATGCAGCTTAACTGATTACTAACTGATCAACAAATTGTTTCCTATCTGCCCCTCCTTCTCCTGAATAACAGAAGAAATACCTTGAAATGTAAAGTAAAAACAACTTCTCTGAGCAAAATAATAACAACAATAAATCATGGAAGAAAAGGAGCAGGACGCGGCACCTGTTGGAAACTCTCTCTCAAATGGCTTTGATCTTCAGGATGGCAGAATTCTAAAATATCTTTCCCCAGAAGATCCTAGAATAAAACATAAAGACGTGTAAAAACCCCAAACCACAACACAAATCCACCTGCAGATCTGCAAGTAATCCTTGCGGACATTACATCTACCTGCCTTAGTGGGACTACTCAGTTAATTGGGGAGGAATCATACAAACAGGTTTGTAGGCATCATGTCCCACACTGTATTTGTACTGTTGCACAGATACAGGTATTTACAAATAAATGTTAAGTGATTTTTTTTAATAACTGTGAAATGGTGTCTTGAAGAGACTGGCATCCTCTACTGCAGTTCATTTTATGGCAGTAGTTTTTGTAAAATCAATAAAGCTACTTAAAAGTAAATGGGAAAAATAAATGAGCAAGAAATTTTTTCTTCCAAACAACAACTATTGAGAGTTATCCAAGGGAGAGTTGTGGTAGTCAGGATTTCATTTACTGTTCTACCCAGTTCTGTGACTAGCCTCCTGTTCAGAGGAGCAGACGTAAGCCTAAAGGATAACAGATGCCATAAATGATATTTGCTTACTGCTCAATAGATTGGCAGAAGTAAAGATCTACAGGACTAAAACTCTCTCCAAACATTGTTAACTTTTTATCACAGAACTGTCTTCACTGGAAAGCTGTGAAGGTTTAAAGCATCTGCATATTCGCAGTGCCTCACTGACCTGAGGCTGGTAGCCAATAACGCTGATGCACCTTGGGTCGACAAAGGTAATGACTCCATCAGAATTGTGCCTGGACAAGAACTCAGTGGGGACCGACATGCCATTCATGTCCATGCACACTGGAGAGCTGGTCACCTAGGATCAAATTAGCCCACAGAATAGACACCTTAAGTCAAATTTGATTACACAGCTAAAGAACAAAATCTGTTGGCAGACTGCTAATTACTAAAGGAGGTCATAAATAAAACAGCACAGATAAATGACACACAAGCCTTTAGTCTAGCTTGCAAATATCTCACCCCAAGATACCTATCTAGACTTAACAGCATGGCAGGAAAACAAACACACAAGAAGTTCTGAAGAAGGATGGATTTAGTAAGGATATAAGTACAGCTGGATTCATATCCACGGATTCCTACTGAGGACATAAACTAGACTACTGTTTTCTTACAGCCTCCAGAAATATCTCTGTTAACAAGGTCCCAATGCAAAAAGAACAAAATCTCATTATTTTGCTGTCTTGAAACAGATTAGCCTGTTAACGGTATGCAAGACTTCAATCTGCTGCTATAGAACAGAGTTTTAATTAGTGCACCTTGACTCCCCCTATGACTAAGCCCATCCACAGAGCTTCCCCTTGCTCTTCCTCAGATATCCTGCTGAATCTTTAAACGTAACAGATGTTTTGACACTCCACATGTTACTCATGTAATTTTCTTGGAAATCTTTTTTCTTTGGCAGTTGTAACATATGAATCCCCACAACTTCCTTCTCTCCAATAGCGGAATATATTACCCTTGATTATAAAAGCATGATTAACCTAAAAACTATCATGCAACACTTTTGCCACTCTGCCATCACAACAGAGACACGCTCTGCAGAAGTGTTAACACTTGCAGTAATGTGAAGGCTGTTCTCCTCTGATAAGATGAGCCTAGCACCTGTGCTCTAATGAAAGGGTCATTCTACCTTGTCAGAAGGAGTGATGCCATCCTAGCAGATGGCAATGAGTGCATGCCAATAGGAGATCACGCAAGAGGCTCAAACACGTTCACCCATGGCAGAATTCCCAGACTGGGAACATAAAAATTAGCCTCCCTGCTTTGGTGAAGGAGATTCACCGTGGCTGCTCTAGCTCCTGCTCAGAGCTCTCGTCAGCAATGGATAAAAGAAGAAAATCGATTGCAACCATCTGGACAAAAAGGAAGTAAAATTTTATCCTGACAGTTCCCTTGGCTGACATCACATCTGAATGCACAAAATAATACCCACTGAGAATAAAGCTATCCTTTGTGAAGTGCTTCTTGACTACCTTATCTTTACCATTTTTAGAATAACTCCTGCAGTCAGAGTTTTTCAAGTAGCTGATTTGCCAGAAAGAGAGAATGAATGGAAGAATAGCAAGAGGCATATTGCTGGCTTTGGGAGCCACTTAAACCTACCACCTGCAGTGCCTGTACTCCCATGTTTCTCACTATCTACAATATCCCAGCCCTACACACGCCACAGAATATGAGGTTTGTACATGCTCATCTTGCAGGAGCATCTTTGCTGTTGTTTTTGGATTAAGTTCACATATTCACCAAAACCACATTTCCATTTTGCTCTGTTGACATTTTCTAAACAAGTGACTGGCTGCACACAGACATCAAGGTGCTTTATATTTTGGAGGCATGTTAAAAGTTAGAATCTAGTACCAGAACTTTGTGCAAATCTTTTACGACTAAACCACAACACTGACTACGCTTTTGGAAGTAGTTTGTATAAGGAAAGACTGGCATTACCTGAAGCCTTCCTATTGCCACGAGGCAGTATTTACTACCTTGTCCCACATCAGCATCTTCTTCTGGTATAGTCATTCCTAGAGTAAATAACAAACACTGTTATAACTGGGAAACTGAAATGAGCAGAGATGCTGCTAGACTGGTTCTGTACTATTCTAAACGCTTTAAATCATTCAAAATAACCTTATTGTCTTCTCTAGGATTCAGGCATCATCTCTGGGTTCAGATTAGATGATCTTCCTCAATCATGCTCAATCCTACATACCTCACATGCATGTACAGTACCCATGGCACCAATTTTGGCTGCTGGAGAAAGCAGAACCAAAAATTCCATTATAAACCAAGATGGACAGTAACATTTCCATGACTATTACGCTGCAGCATGTTACTGGAACCATGCAGTCACTTCATCTGGTCAGTGAATGCACATCATGTTCAGTTTTCTTTGTGAATAATGTATTACAATGAGCCTCAAAAACAAGGCAGAGCCTAGATTATTCATTAACTTCATGCTCATGTTTAACAGCTGGTTTTACTTTTTTCTATAATGGACTAAGTCTGGGTTCTTAAGTTGAAAGACTGAAAAAGTGCAGATGCTCTGTGAATAGTGCTTGTTTCTGTTGTGTAACAGGACTATTATAAACACAGGAATCATTTCAAAACATACACGTGTACTGTTTTCCATCTCAGTATTTCACAAATAGGAACGTTCACATTAGCACTGTTTACTTGCTAGTTGGCTAAGTCTTTAGTTAAGGCTATTTCCCAGCTCCAGGTTTGAGATAGCAATTTCCTATGAAGCACTTGAAAAAAACATCTTCCAAAAGTGACACTGCTGACTTATTTTAAGCAATGTGTAAACTCTTTCACAAGGCTTTTCAAGGAACTCAGTCACAACAGGCAGTGAATCATTTAAGAGGCACTCTAAAGCACTGATGAAATTAATTGCAAAGCAGCTACCAATTATGAAACAGCCACTTGATTCTCAAAGTTATAATTCCCAATTCAAGTCAATCTTTGGACCGTGCAGAGGATGACAGCATACAACTTCCTTAAATGACACCTCTGTAAAATGACTATAAATGCTGCTGAAGAAACTGTAGTCTCTGAGGGAAGTTATTTTCCATCAAAATAGCTGAATCCTATCTGACAATCGGTTTCTCTATAGCACTCTGCAGGTAGTTTTCAGTTCTCTTTGAGCTATATGATAAAGTAAAATACACAAAGTATGAAAGAAAAAAAGCTGCATTTTTGGACTGTATATTCAAGGTTTTTTTGCAATGGAATTCACAGTTTTGGGGGTGTATCTTCATTTGCAGCTCCCAACAGATGAATGTGATTTTAAAAGATAACTGGGATCTCAGAGCTTTGCAAAGAAAAAGCATTATTGTCCCTTCTGACAAGTGGGAAATGAGGTGAAGCAGGAATTTCAGTGTCACACTACAAGAGCTGGGCAAAACCCCCTTGTCTTCTACACAATGATCTTGCTACCCAGACATAAAAACTTTTGCTCTAAGTAACTCCTTAACTTCTAAACCCGCTTGCAATCCTTCAAACAACAGGATACCCCTCTGAAATGCGTTCTTAGAAACTGCACGAGAAAATCAAGGCGGCAGTGTGTGACCTTAGGAATACGTTATCATTAAACACTTAAGTAAAAAATATCACTGGGTGGAATCAACACGTTGTTTTACAATAAAACATTATTTTGTGATTCCAATGAAGGTCCCTCTGTGGGTCACTACAGACCCAAACTTTCAGTTGAGATTCTTCATCTCATTCAGAAAACCCTTAAAATGAAGATAACCCGCATATACCCCTCCTGCAGGACTATTCTGCGCTGCCTGCAGTTTATCAGGTCCTTCAGGCTGTTAAATTAGAAAGCCTTGCTTCAGTATTTCACACACTACTATTCCAGCCTCCTTTCCTGTAGCAGTGGCTACATATCAAGGCTTCTCGACTAGATTGCTGGCCAACCCCCCGGGCCAGGGAAGGGACAGATAACACACACAGTGTGAGCGTCAACTTCCTCGTTTATTGCGCAGTTAATTTCTTTTATACTAGCAACTGTGGGCGGGATTACAGGTGCGTCATAGAGAGGCGGTGACTAACTTTCTATCTTCCCGTGACACCAAGAGATCTTCCGAACGCCAAACCCTACACTTTCCTCTACACACTAAGGAAACCACAAACAAGATCCCAAACACAAACAAGTCCCATGCTCTGAGACACCAGCATACCGCAGTTAGAGCATAAACCACTGACATGAAACTACAGCTAAAAGAAGTACTACAGAAGTACTTTGAGAAGCTAAGAGAAGTATAAGAAGTACTTTGTTTTCTTTCCTTGCTTTGCTTACACAGTTATTTCTTCAATGCAAGATGTAGTAATAAGGTAATGACAGCTCCAGTAGGCAAAGAACCTGAATTTGGCTGTCTCTTGAGGGACAATATTACCCTGAAAAAGTAGCAGCAAACGTATCTGTGTTGGACCCAAACGGACCCAAATCTGTGTCCATTCAAGGCAAAATTTTGGCAGACACATGCCTGCTTGTATGCATGTGGAGCAGAGGGATGGCTGAGCTTCCAAAACTAAACCCACACTCCTCCACATGAGCAATTTTAATTTTAAATAGCTAGAAAATGGTTAACTGACAGTTGTGCGCAGTTGCAGGGGATAAGAAGAAGAAGCCAGAAGTTTCACCTGACAAAGTTGTGACTGGAGGTGTGAACTGAGAGCAGGACAAATGAAATGGTGTTTAGAAAGGAGCATGAGGACATTTACTCTGCTATGAAAGAAATGCAGCACTGTACAAAAGAAACCATAGGAGGAAAGAAAGCACTGGAGCTCCCAAAGAGTTGACCCAACACTTCAGCTGGAAGATGGCAGCTAGGATTGCGTCCTTTCAGGAGATGGATGAGGAATCTCTTATTCCTCGGTCCTGAACTCAGCAGTGAGGCAAGTTAAAACATCAGCCAAAAGAACAAATATTTTAAAACCTGGTGCCTGAAGCATACACCATATACATACATAACATGAACATACATACATAACATGAACATATGGTTACATTCAGACACCTCAGTACAGGGGGTCTGATCTCAAAGATGGTGAATGATTCTAGGTCCTACAATACCACCTTCAGAGGATTTTCCTGGTGGCTGGCACTGCTGAGAATCAGGCCACTTCAACATGGTCTAAGCACTGTTTTAAGGAAATAACTGTAGGCATTCTACTTCGATAACCTTAACCAAAAGATCTCTCTTAAATAGAGTTTTCCATTTGAAAAGGACAAATTTAAAGTATTTTCCATTGACTTCAAAAGCTTTTTCAATCATTTCCTTAGTGGCACAGTGTATTGAGAACGACAGCAAAGACACTCAGCTGGATGGCTTTTACTTTGCATAATCTTTTTTTCCTGCAGCTTTCAAACATGCTTTCCTTTTTAGGAACTTGGTCCATGCTTGCTACTGCCCAAATAAACTCAAAGCAATAAACAAGCTTCAAAATTAAACCTAACTAAGAAACATCGTTTCTGATGTCACTCTTTTGGCAAAGGATGCTCTTCTAGTTTTCACCTTTTTGGTTTATTTCCCCCCCAGGGTGGATTATATTTTGTCTGTGTAACACAGTGGAAAATGTATTAGTTGGGTTGTCTCGCAAGACACCCTATGAATAAAAAGCAATCTGCCTGGAATTAATCAATACCTGACCCAGTGAATTGCTAACCCTTCCCTAAAGGGGCCTAGAGTAAAAACATGCCAAAATGACTGCCTGCTCGTCTGCAGTATAGGTGCTATTACTGACAGCATTTCATAAAGGAAAATAATTTTCTTTATTGTTTGCTGATAAATTGTCAGCTGTAGGTGTGCTTTTTTGGAAGGATGAATTTGTATAAGGGATTTACTTTTGTTTTAGCATACTTCCTATTGAACATACTTCGGTATAGACAGGTAAAAAAAGATATGGGCACTGCACTTACTACCAGTTTGTCCAAATTTTAACAAAATATAATATTTCTCCTTAACATCACCAAGTGCCATCATTATCTCCAAGAAAAAGTTGCAAAAGCCTGGAAGAAAGCAGCCATGCTTTACATAGCATTAACAAAATAAACATACATTAGTTATTCACATTCTTTATATGTAACTCTGAAACAGGATTTCTCAATACCAAATATATGTTCCCCTTGAATAATAAATACAGTGCTATGCTTGTTCAATGATTCAAGTCGATGTCAACAATTCACAAAGCTCAGACTTCAGCTGGGCCTCACAAATAGAAGGCAGTGCCATGAAAGGTTATATTTAATTTCCAAGTATCCTTTATGCCAGCAAGCAGTTTCCCACAGGGCAATGGCATGTGTTCGTGTTGACATAAGAAGCTTTAAGAGTTTTCCCAATGAGCTACCAGTTGGCTCTAACAACACAACAGAACCATTTTCTGCCTTTTTTCTCCGTCTTTCTGTGAAACAGAGAACAGTGTTAGTGGATTTGTGGTTTTATTTCACTACGCTCAACACTAAATGATTTATAAGTCTTCAGAAGGATGCTATTTAAGTGCCCAGTGGTCAGCAGCAATTCCCTGTTAATGGTTATCTTCATCAGAACCATTTCTGATAGTTACATGCAGGTGCATGAAACTGCACCGTGTGACTTTATCTCCCTCTCCCATACATAATGGAAAAAGGCTGTGGATGTTTACAGCATAGCAAGGAAAAATCTCATGAAAGAAACCCAACAAAACTGAAATTCTTCTCTCTTTAGAAAAAGAAAGAAGAAGAAGAAAAAAAAAAGCCTTGAAAATGACAGCACTGCAAAGAATATTCAAGCAACTATTTTGTTTTGTATTGGAGGAGGGAGTACTTTGCACAAACATCCAGATTCTGGCCAAAGCGTTAAAATAACCTAACAGCTTTGGCATGCTGTGGTTAAGACGTTACGGTAAGTCTGACTTGGAAGACTAAAATGTTTCTTATTTAACTAAGGAGAAAAAAAGATTTCAACATTATTTGAATTTAATCTTATTCTGGGACTTTCTATTTGAAGTTTTTTAAATAACTAGCTAAGCTTTTTCTTCACTATATGTTTTTCTGCAGGTCCTTGGTTTTCATTTACAGGAAACTACCAACATCCTGACAGACTGCGTCTTCTCTCTCCACCAAATATTTTCCATCAATTGTTATGGCATGAAAAACAAAAAAACTTATTAGGAAAATATCATATAGACCACTTAAGATACATTTCCTTCCAGGAATGAGATGCTCAGAGGGAAAAAAAACCACCACAAAACCCAGAAGAAAAGCAAATGGTTCCATAAGTTGAAAATCGAATTATCACAGCATTTCTCAGTTTTGACTGTTTATGAACACGAAGCACTGTCTAGGTTAATGATCCCACGTTCCTGTAGCTGTGCTGCTTTGCCAGGAACAGAAGGACAAAGGCTGGAATTTGTGCTCGGCCAGTTTCAAACAAGGGGTCTTTTTACCTCATTCAAAATAATCCAACGCTACATGGTCATTCTTTAATATAACATACAACATAACTGGTTGGAATATTATTGTGGGATTTCTGACTCCTTTTTCCTTTGTCTTCTACACACAATTTACCCCTATTACTTGAGGCCAACCTGTAATTTATGGGGCTACAAGTGTGTAGGTATCATATGCCAGGTTTTGCACTTGAGCTTAGCTTTACCCTTCTCTTGCAGAGAAATGGGAGAAAAATGAACTGACCATTAACTAACAGAGCCTAAACGGAGGACAAGGCATGATGTCTCCTATGTTTTCTCTCCTGTTTCTCAGTGAAAAAGGGGCTAAAGGCAGTCTGCCAGTAAGTGAGCCTTGCTTCCTCACTAAAGCAATAAAAAAGGAAAAAAAAGGTAGCCTAGATGTGCAAAAGTGTTTTCATGCTGACCACAACCCTGAGCCACAACAGAATTTGCTTTCTACTTTAGATCGCTGGAAAAACAGCAACAACAAAACCACAAAAACCCAGTCCTTAAAATATGCCACCATGCTGAAGGCCAGCTGCCTGTAGTTTATTTGTTTTCATCTTTTAAAGTACCCAAATTACTTAAAAGACTTAGCAGACTGCTCACAGCAGCAGTGCTGTCAAACCTGATAGTCTATCGCACTAATAATGATCAAAGAGAAGGTCTTGCCTTGGTATTTCTGTATCAGTACTGATTGTGTTATACTCAGTGTGGAACTAAAAAAAAATTAGCACACTGGCCACACACAATGCCACACAATCCAGAAACAGAAAATACCAGGTGCTAAACAAATCACATTAAGAGCATTTGCTAGATAGCTGTTATTTCATTTATGAAAGTACGTTTTATGTGCTGTGTAGTGGTTGTATAATGCACATGCCACACTGCATCTCTGAAAGAAAAGGATGAGTTTATATTAGTGTCCACTTGGCAACTGAAAAATATATGAAAACCATCCTTTCCATAGCTGAACACAGCTGAACATAGCTGTGATTTAGCACAAACCCGTTTATTCACAAGAAGTCACAGATGAAGCAAAGGCCAGAGCCTTGCTGCTCTCCGACTGATTAGAACAGAAGTAATTCTATTACAGGGTAGAAAAGCCCGAGCAAATTCAATTACTGCTGCAGCTATTTCATTTGCTTTACAGATTACGGTTGGAAATGAGAATAAATGCAGTGGTGTTGTCACTTATTTACCCAAACGTATACTGGGGGCCAATTCAGCCCATGGATGTTTACATTCAACTTCAGAAGTCAATGGATACATGACAATCACCAACACAAAGTTGGGAAGACTACAACGGCAAATAAACACTCATGAAAGAGCCTCTGATTCAGTACAATATACCCTGAGAAAGGCACTCCAGCATGACTATTATGAGTAACAATTTGGATGGTAACATAAAAGAACACTGAAATTCCACATAAGGCTGTCAAAATAGAAAACATCCCTTAGGATTCTGCTATAGTTTGGAGGCACTAAAATTGTGGAGGAGCACTGGGATATTATATGGGAGCACCATGTGATCTTGAGGAGTGGAGTAACAGAAATGGGATGAAATTCAACATTACTAAATGCGTAAGCATGCAGTTGGGGACTAATAACAGCCATAAAGTACAGCAACAGAAATGGGATGAAACTTCATATTATTAATTGAAAGATCACACAATTCAAAGCTATTTTTGCTATGAACTGGAAAATTTGGACTCGACAGCTGAAAAAAAGGCAACTTGGTGTGCGTGTATATATACATATATATATATACACACACATCTCACATGATTTAAGATGCCAGCAGGATACACTATCCAAAAGAGAAGCATGCGGTGCCATATACCGTGAGTTCAGATAGGAAATACCACTTTCATTATACATTACTACAATCTCACCTGGAACAAGAGTGTATAGTGCCAACGACCCCCATTTTGAAAAGTTAAGTGGAAACGCAAGTGCAAAGAAAAGACACAAGGATAAAGAGGGGAATGCCTTGTGAGAACGGACATTAGAAGAAGCAGGCTGGTTTAACTGTGCAAAGTCAAGGCTGACAGGATATGACCTCCTTTTGGAAATGCACCAGAACACTGGAGAGAGACAGACGCAAGGCAGGAAAACTCCCACTTGATCTTTGGTAAAATACAAGAATACACTGGCATAGACTGCCCATAAATTAATGAGGCCTGGAAATTACACAGCTTGTTAAGCATGGAAGAGCAGTGAGGGTTTGGAAGAGCTCAAGATGGGGACAACACCTCACTAAAGCGCACTGGAACTTGCAACGCGGTAACTGGCAACTGGGCGCTCAAAGATCTCGAAGTTCCTTTACATGCCATGCTCCTCCTCAGCAGTGCCTGCTCCCCTGCAGAAATGGCTGCTGAATTCATACACTGCTGATGTTGTAACCCAGCAGTGACACAAGTTCATGAGTCTGCAGCTCTGCACTAGCAATATCCACCCTGAAGTGTCAGGTTCCTTTAAACATCCCATAACACGCAGCAAGCTTTTCATTCAAGATAAGCAAGAAGCTGCAAGACATCTCATTTGACCTGCGCCTTCCTGAAGAGACATCCTGTATATAAAGGCTGAATTCAATTACGTTTGGAATTACTGATAGAAAAGTTAATCACTTTGTGGAAGAAAACCCCCCACAAATGCCCAAGCTTTCATTTTCATAAAACAATTTACATACACTGTGCTCTTGCTCCTTTGAGACAGAAATCAAACTGAAACATTTTGACTCCTACAGCACATTGAAGAATATTAACCCCAATAGCAAGAAAAGGGAAAGTTTTCTTCTCCTTCCAAAACTGCAGTTCAGCAGGAAATCAACAAGAAGTTCACATCTGTACGCTGGTGTCTGCACACCACTGCACAGATTTGGTGGAAACCACCTCTTAGCATCCATAATCCCTGCACAAATGTGATTTATGCCTGTGGTACATGACCGCAAAAGGGCAGGACAACTCATGGTCTGATTCATGCCAGCAGACACTGTCATACTGCAAACAGCCTCTCCAACTACTGCAAACAGCCTCTCCAACTACTGCAAACGCCAAGGTCAGCTCACCCAGTTCATGATGGTATTTGGATGAGCTCCGCTGTCTCCTCCTTGAGTTTTTCAAAGGTAAATATTCCCATATGTACTACTGAGTTACAGCAGGTAAATGTTTTTCTCTGTAGTTCAAAGCAATATGCCAAGACTCGTTTCCCAGAAAAACAGCCTCAAAACAGAATTTAATGCAATCTCCGAACATTCTCTACTAACCCCACCACTGGGAAGGCCTATGCACCTAAATTACACATTTCCACACATGGGTGCTTGCAACTCAGTACTTAAGTATAAAAACACTAGTTGGTATTTTCTAGTGGTACAAATGTTTTGCGTCTACCTTATTAAAATCAGGCCATTTTTATGTTTGTTTATCAGAATGAAAACTTCTGATCCCAGTTGCTGGAATCCTGCATTACTGACAATTCCTACAGTTCCATTGTGCCAGTGAAACTGGGGAGGGCTTCACACAGAAAAATGGGGAGGTCCTGAATAACAGCTGATTTTTTGCTACCAAAAGCTTCTCAAGATGAGACTGAATTGGTTACCTCACTAAAATTCAGCCTGGTTTTGTACCAGCAAAGGAATCTGAGCCAGGTTTTCAACTGTCTTGAAGACAGTGTGGTGCACAGCACCTGCAGTGCGATAGATACATACCTGCTGGTGGCCAAGCCTTGATATAGCCAGTGCAATGGACAACAGCATATTGTGCTTCACCTTCTTTTACTGGGCCAAGGCCATTCCTAAATGAAAAAGAAACACAAAAATATTGTGTTGATCGACATGCAGAATAGCTTTATGCTTTTAAACTACAATTACTAACGATTTACTGGTATTTGTAAGTTACATTAGAAACAACAAACCTGGAGTTCTGTACTACGTTGGCTCCATTAAATGCTATTCAAGCCATACCTGCTTTCCATAATACTTCTCTGAGAGAGATACCGCAGAATGGAGCTGGTTACGACAAAGAAGTTGAGTGACTCGTGCAAAAAGATTTGGTCTGCAAAAAAGATCCAATGACTCGGCCAACAGTTGAATTTAGCAGCGAGTTCTCCTCTCCTGAGCCCCAGTGCTGTTTTACACTGTGTGCTAATGCAGATGTTTTGCCAGGCTGTATTCCTTGAGGGAGCATTAGCCCAGTAGAAAATGAGAGTGCTTATGGCAACTAACTGTTGTGACAAGTTAAGTAATAGTACCTGTATCTTTTTCTCATGGTGGTTATTCTGTTCAGAGGTAAATGATCTAGAGGAGCATTTCCACACCTAAAAAGTAAATTAATATTTGAAAGGGTTCAAAAAAGAAAAGAAATACCCAGGATGAAAATACATTTTAAGATCTTCATTAGCATATGTAAGTAGACAATAATGGATATTTATTTCTGACAGAAAGCCACATTCATGTTTTCTTAGAACTTGCTGCTTCCACAGGCTGAGCTTTTGGTGTGTGCTACAAACATTCTTTTTACCTTAGAACAGAAGAGGCTACAAGAAGTTTCTCTCCTGCACTCCCCCAACCTAAAGATTATCTGAAATAGGTATTCCAAGAGTGGCTGAAGTGCAGCTACACTTCAAAATACTGTAAAGCAAGGGTGAAAACTAGAAAAGACTGTAAGTCAGTCCCCATTTATCCACAGAAAATAATCTCAGTGTTCCAGTAGCTCCCCTGAACAGAGCATTTTAACTGCCATACACCAGCTACAACATTAGCAGCTACTGAATTAATGTTTGCAACAGCAGGCTATTTATACCATCAAGTAACTTTAACACTTGACCATTTACATTTTTTGATATTACTAAATATGCCCAACTGTATAATTTTAACAATCCATTTGAAGCTGAGCAGTTTGAAAGGTAAAAGCAATTAATTTTCAATAGAAAAGAGGAACAACAACAATGAAAGCGGCAAACACAAGGAAAGTTCACGTTATTTGAAGCTCATTCTTCCCGCAAAGTTTGGGTCTTGTTTTGTTGTTTGTTTTTTTTTTCACACCAGTCACTGCCAAGGAGAAGGAATGAACAATTCAAATAAAATTTAGAATTCCAGAAACAAAACAATGGGGCTACTGGCATGTGCTCCCATGTGCCGGAGTTCACAGAACCAGAGTGCTAGGAAATAACTGCAATCTGAATTGTTGTTTTAAAAGCAAAGGACCAACTGTAAACAGGACATGAGGCCTAGTTTTCTTTGCACAAAAAAAGTCCTCCTCACATGCTCACTGTGTGCAGCTTGAAGGAAGAAAAAGCAATGTTCCCAGTGTGTCTCTGTCAGGAGGTATGTCTTTGCCTTTGCTTAAGGGGGAAAAGGTCCTATAGCTCTGAAGTGTGATCTTGGGAGACATAAAATACACAAACCCCTTAAAAAGGCACCCAAGAGCCATACATTCAGCCTCCTCCTATGAGTGGAAGAAAATCCACCATGTAAGTACAGGCATCTGCTGTAATGTGCCAAATATTTTGCTTTGCGTGTTTCATTCCATAACAAATTTTGCATCATCTGTATTCAGCATATATATTGGGTATAGGCTGCAGATGCAATTTTGTACTTTCCCCACTAACCACAGAGATAGAAACTTATTGCAATAACAACAGACATTTTATCCCATTAGCACAATAACAGAAGTGCCCACAAGCCCCAGCCAGAAGCACTGGTCAGGCAAATCTCTTTCAAGAAGCCCAAGCAATGCAGGAGAAGTCAGAAAATTGTGAAACAAAACCCTCTAGCAATTACTCATTTATCTAGCATCAACCAGCTGACATCTGGTTAATTCATACCAGGCTTAGGTCAATTCCTACATAGCTGGCAAGTTTGCAACTGAATTCCTGTTTGTCTTCAAGATTCTTTTAATATTATTGGTTTGCTAAAAAAATACACAGAGTTTGGCTTGCGAAAGCCTTGGTCCTAAAGTACTGATTTGAATAATTTGACTGGAAGAGACAATGGCTTACATTCCAGGGGTAAAGTTGTCATGAAGTTCTCTGGGGAAAGCATACTACACCCCACTCTGATAAAAATAACTGTAACACACAAATTTCGTGCTGTTTTGTCATTAATTATAAAGGAAGAAAGGTGTCAGTTTTACTCCAGTTCCAAAACCAAGCATTCTGGAAATGCTTAATGGGAGTGTGTCATTAAAGTTTCAAGGTCAAACAGTGCAACAGGATGTCTGAATCTAATCTGAAATGGGACCAAAACCATCACAGGAATACAAGGTAAATGCATACCTCATCCTGCAAATGAAAGAGCGCCTTGATCCCATGCACATTCTCATTGAGGACTGCTGACCCTCCTTCTTTACTGTTCCAGTCTTCAAATCCAGGATTCGTCCTAAAAAAGCCATGGAGAGCAACTGGTGTTCAGTATATAAATTTAATTCCATTAACTAAAAACTAATATGATGATAAGTTCATAAGCTAAATGCCATTAGCCCAGTTAAGGGGAAAAATGCCAACAAGAAATCTTGATGCTGGTCTCACATTGCTTATGTGCTGGCTTTACTAATGATTTCAATGAAGCTGACTCTGAGTTACAACAGTGGTGGTTCTTTTCTTGGTTGGCCCAAGACCAACTTCCAAAGCAGGGTCAAACGCCTGGAGGCAGAGAAGACAATGACAGCAAGCACAGCTTTCCAATTTGATCTGCTCACTCCGCTCTTTATAAGTATGAAGAAGGCAACATGTGTTATTCCCCTAACAGCTGCTTCTCTTTCCATGTACTCTTGTGATCCAGAATGCTCTCGCTGTAACACCACCTCACACATCCAGAGCTACAGTGATGGTGAGGAACATGTAAGACCAAGCATTTCTCCTTGATAATGAGACAAAGGATATGACATAACAGCACTTGTAGTGGGACCTTTCCAGAGATGATAAAAAACTGACATGACAGCATGTTTTTAAAGTTAATTTTCAGGATCAGTGAGGTGATCTGACTCTCCACAGAGCAACATGAGTCTGGGTCCATGGCTGAACCCTGCTGATCAGCATAAGATGACTACAAACCTCAAATCTTACACCACAGACACAGCATTGGAAAGGGATGACAGCTATCAAGTCATCCCAAGAGAGGACAGTATGAAGGGAGTGCTGAGTCTGGGAGGTCTTTAATAAAACAAAGGCAGCAAGGCGGTCACAGATAAATCTTTCCATTCTCCTGAGACAAAATGAAGGCAGTGATTACCACAGACAGGCTCAGATCAGTGATTGCAGAGTACAGGGTATCACCTACAATCCTATCGTTCATCACCAAAGAACTAACAGAATGGACTTTTGAATCTACAGCTCAATTGCTAACAGATGACTATAGAATTCTGCACATCAGTAACAGACTAGAAATGAACCACTGGCCCAAATCCACAATGCTTCAGGGCTGTACACAGCCACAAAAGTGACAGTGGGCAAGAGAAATGCTGTGGAACAGCTGCTAGACAATTAAATAACAGCTATGAATGCTGATGACACACAGCCATGACCAAACCTACATGTTTAAGGTGGGTACCTTTCAATAACTATAACTATTTAAAAACTTAAGTCTTTACTGTGATATAAGTAGCCAAGTTTACAGCAACATAAGATATTATACTCAATACTAAATTGAAGAAATTATGCAGAATACGTTCCAAGTCTCCTTTACCAGATTTACTTAAGAGTCTCTGTCCAAAAACTGAGTTCTGAAAGAATCCTACTGCCAAACATTAACTTCAGAATTACTTTAACAGAAAATATTTAGTTTCATCAACGAATGAGAATAAAATCACTACAAACAGTTTAAAGATCAGTATTTCAGAGAAGTAACTAGGCAGCTGCACCTTATTGTTAAGGTATCCTCAAGGTAACTACTTCTGGAGGAAAGCCATCCTTGTCAACATAAATAAGGTTAGATGTCATTAAGTGTTCCTTTAAGGTGAAGAAGTTAGCAACCCTTGGAACAGTTCCTAAAGATGCTTCTGTTCAAATCACTGGGCTACGTATTGATACATGATTCAGGTGAGAGCAGGGAAGAAATCATACCACCACGTTTCCCAGCTCATTACACTGACCCTATGATGCAGGACGGATCTGAGATTCAAACATGCTTCCCTTCCCTGCATCAGAAAGTCTGTCTCTGGGTAATTTTCTATAGCCAAAGCCACAGTCTGTTTTTTCCCATCCTCATAACTACTCACACAATTCAGAGAAACAAAATATCATTGGGGATGAGGCAAACTGACTCACAGACGAAGGCAATACACAACGAAGCAAAAAAGACAGAACACATATGCAGGACCCAATGGCTGTCCGTATGAGCATGCAAAGCCAAATGAAACCATGAAAAGCATTTTTCTCTTTGGACACAATAACTTTGTCATGCAAACAAAAGCGGAGTTGTTTTCTGTACGCTTTTTTTTCCATTCCAGTATAAATTCTTGAAGTGATACACATAAGCAAGAAGCAGTGACAGTAAATGGAACTCCAACAGCCAAGAGAAATTTCTCAGTTTTCATCATCCAGGAACATCTCTAAAAATAAGAATACTTCACAATTACGTGTCAGCTAAGCCTAAAATCGCTGACACATGTTCCTTCGGCATGTTTGAAACCCCTGACAACAGAAGTCAGTTTTTAAATTTAGCCTTTTGTTCGGCAATGTCTTAGAAATATGTACCAGATAAGAAGCAGCAGTCTAAATTTTGCTCTGACAACATCACTGCAGGGGGTCTGTGGGAGTACAAGTCAGAGAAATGTTTGGTACACAGATATTATAACAAAGCTCTCAGCAGTTTGGTTCAATAGTCCATTGTGCATATGTTAACTTTTTCGAGCTCTAACAATACAGTGCAGATTTTGATAAAGAACAAGCAGTTTGTTTCTCATATGTTATTAGAAGCTTATGATCAAATTATATTAAAAAGAAGAAGAATTACAGGTGAATAGACTAAGGACAAAGCTTTACATTTAGCTTAAATAAGCCTGTTAGTGTACTGACTTGCTGACATAAGAGGGATCTCCCAAGACTCAGCTTTTAAGTTAGTTATACTGGTATCACCAGATGTCTAGAGCATATCATGAAGAGTAAACTGGGGAACAACCCAGTACGAGAACTGCATGCAACCAAAGCGGCCATGCAGCACAGGTAAATGTGATCCTTTGGAAGAGGACTGGCATCAATACTCCCAAGTCCTTGCATGTTACTGTGTCTGCCCACAGTATCACATACACACTACAAAAAGATTTCCATGTTTGGAGAGGTCTCCTGTTTAGTGATGGCAATCTGGATACAGGATTACTCCTTTTTATTTTCATGCTAATTGCTAAGAATCCATCTTCATTATAGGCTTAGGCTGACAGCATTTAGATTTTACCAGGTAATTCTAATGAAGTGCAGAGAGACAGAAAACAGTGAAGTCAGGACAAGCTGGAGCGATATCACAGTTATCTGTCGTGACTTCTTTTTGCTGTGACAATAGAGTTTCACCTGGTCTCAAGACAAAAGTTGCAGGCATTTCTCCGCAAGCTCCTCACCATTCCACACCTGGACCCTGAGAAGGGAATGTACCCACACCACTCTGCTTCAGCCAGCAGGGAACTGCAAAATCATCTTCTATCTAGTTTAGTATCAACTCCAATTCCCTGCAGCTGCTCACGAGATGGACCTGAGCAGGAAGGACATCGCAGTCAAGCAAACTGGCATAAATCACAACTCAGTGTGTCATTCAAACAGCTCAGTTCAAGGTGGCTGCATACTCTGATGATGGCTCTGTCACAGAAACATAAAATAGTCATATCTCTGTGTATTCCTGCGCCTTTTATGCTGGTGCTGCTATGCGGGTGATAAATGTTTATTTAGGTTTCTCCAGAGGAAACACATACAAAGTATATGTGATGTTAAAGTTGGCCATTATATTCTTATGAATAGGAAATATTCTAGGATGCTCTGACAATTTCTGCTAACTGAATGGTGCATATTTCTTCTAATTTCTTCAGGAGAACAGTTTTAACAATCCAGCGCCATCATCAGCTGGATTCCTTTATCAGCTTCTCCATAAACTAGTAATTGCATGTAGTTAATTTTCATGTTAAATTTTTCCCCTCTCCAGCTCCAGACACAACCCTCAGATACAGCAAGTGCAGGATGAGTATCTCCAACATAACACTGCTGTGACCAACACCACCGTCTTATTACCATTTAAAGCAGCTGCACAACTCAGAGGAAGCCTGAGTTTACTGTGCTGCAGAAGAGAAAGCAAATAAATGAGCACAACACTCATTAAAATCAGTACATAAATCTCTCCAGTTGGTCTGGGTATAATTGATAATGTGCTGAAACCTACCAACTACAGTCCCCATCCAGAAGGCAGTATTGCTTAAGCCTATAATAAACCGGTTGTCCTCTGAGCAGGAATCCACCATACAACCCGGGAACCTGGTGTCAGGTGTCGTTATAATAAAGGCCTGTCAGAGGGGACCACCAAGGTGAGCACAGCCTGCAAGTGATCCATTACTGATGTAAAATTACAGAAGCCATATAAAGCTCTTCCCCCTAAAGAGATTAGTAGGCAACAGATTCAAGTACTTAGGATACATGCCAGAAACATTCCCTTTGTGTTATGCTGCAGCAGGTTTTCAAAGATGCTCTCAAACAAAATGATCAAGGGGACAAATATTCATATTAGTACTGATATGCCTCCTGCATGCGTAAATAGCGACTGGATTATGCACAAACCTTCCCCTTTTGGATCTCTGGTTGCTACTGTGAATGCTCAATACCTTTGCTGCGCTTGCAATGTTTGAGATGAACCTAAGCCAAAGATTGGTCTCAGCCTACTGAAGTTCCTGGGGTTTCAAATCTGGGAGTTTGGCTCAAATCCATCTTTACACAATAGCACCAACCTGCTAGAAAATTTGTTCCTCCATGTTTAAGCACTGCATGCTAAGGTTTATAGCCTGGTAATCAAACACAGTCTGTCCTTTGTTATTCAGTTCTTCACTAGTTTGGTTTTTTTTTTTGCAGATTCAAAATAAGCTTCGACATCTAATTCTACCACAAATGCTTTCTGTGCTGGATTTCCAGGTCCTAAGAATCCTGCAGTATCTAATTAGAAAGAAGGGCTGTTACATAGAGGCATTCTTCTGCAAAAATTTCAGTTCAAGTTGAAATGACTGTCTCTAGAAACTATCATACAGTATCCACATCCAGTTTGCAGCATGGAAATACTCCTCTCTTACAACAAAAGACAACTGCCTGCTTATAAAGATCTGAAGAAATCTGTTTTGGCTGCATGCACATAAAAATATTGTTGGCAAAGCACATGACACAATTTTCTACTTCCCTCTAACTCATCAGTAGGACAGCTGTCTTGTACAGAATCTTGGACCTGATAAGGAAACAGTCTTCATTAACATATGGAGTCTCACCTTGCCCTCAATACCTTAGGAGCCCAGCAAGCTTTGCGCTGTAGATGACAGTGTCTTGTCTTACAAAGAACAAGTGAGGTATTTAATAATTATTCTCAGCCACCAGATTGTCTATATATTTCTTTCCAGGCAAAATAAAATAAAGGATAAACTAAGTTTGGTTTGGACAACATAACAAAAGACGATTTTGTACTCATCAAAAATACTCCACAGGATACTCATGGAAGACAAACAGAACACAGGAATACTGCACCCAAAAATCCTTATGAAAACTAAACCCATCTTTATCTTACTATTAAAAACCGGAAAAAGCAAGACAGGGATGCAGGAAAACAAGAGGAAATAATTAAAAATAAAAGCAAAGTGATAGTCAAGGCACTGATGCTTCTGGACGCAGCTCCAGATGTAAGCTGACCCTCAAACTGAAGGGCCAGAGAACAAAGGCCTTCTTCTGTGGTGATGCTCTCTATTAGTACATTAAGTCCTTAGAAATTAGCAGTAGAGATCAGCTTAAAGATGTGTGTCCTCATCTAAACAGTTTGCACACGTATAAGATACAGGTCACTGCTTGGGATAAACAATGAACTTCCAGAAAACAAAGTGTAACTCTTCTTTAATTTTTCATTTATCAGTTTATGCATACACATCAACTACAGCTTTACACTAACCAAGGTATTCAGCTGCCAGAGCTCCTCTTGAAAACAGTGGATGCATTATGAACACATAAACAACATGTCTTCAATAAGAAGATTAAACAACCTAAACTTGATCAATTTGTATTACATTACTCTTCATAAGCTCACGCCAGAGCAAAGCAGTTATTCTGTATGAATTCAACAATTAAAAGAATATAAAACCCATTGAAAATGTATATCCTTACAATTGTCATCTCATGTTTAATACAGCTCAGCAAGTGCTTTAAGTCCTAGTAAGTTCAACAAACATACATCCACCCTGTGGATGTAAAAAATCCTTAAAATATCAGAAGATTCAGGAACACATGTAGAACTAAAGCTATAACGCAACCACAGTATTTGAAGGCTCTCCTTCCAGGAACTCACATTTACATAAAGCAGATGCAGCTCTCAACATACAAATAAAACAATACACACATAAAAAATAATCATGGTCATATATGAGCTCTTCTCTCAGCATTCTAGGGTTTATAATTTAAATAAAGATAATGTTCATAAAAGCATAGACACATCTACCACATACATACTCCCTGTCCTGAAAGCTCAAGTCCCTGCCCTATAAATGACAAGGTGCCTACTGTAGGGTTGGTGAGATCAAAAGCAACTGCACACAAATATGCTGCTGCTCATCCAAGTATCCTCTAAAAACAGAGTATCCCTTCACCCTCAAACCACCAAGGACAGGAACTATGCAGGGTAAATGCATCAAACAATACAATTCTAATAAAACCCACAAAAAATGCATCTTTCTGGCACCTCACTGAGGGGAAAGCAAACACATGAGCAGTAAGAATAGCTTGGATGCGCAAAACATAGGTGGGCTTAACACTATGCTTCAGCATACAAACTAACAGCAGAACCGTATCACTGGCACTAGTTATGCTGTGCACCCAAAACCAGCGCTGACTTTACAGAAGGCTTCTTACTCACATTGGAGGTTGCAGTGCAGCTCTCATAGGCAATGCTTGCCAACCTGTTGTTTATTTTAACACCATTACTTCATATTTGCTGAGCATTTAACAGTCTTTTAAATCTCTGACAAAAAGGGACACCAATTCTAGTTAACATTTAAAACACATCAAGAGACCATGAAGAATGTACAGTTCTAGAAAGAATGAGCCTGATGAGGTTGTTTTTACAGAACAAACTGGCTAACTCGTGATGCTTAACTCATTCACCAACCCTCCTGCTCACTGACAAATAACCCCAGCATGCAGGCACTGGCACTCCCAACACTTTTGCCTTCCTCAGCATCAGACACAGCACCGCCACATGGGACTGCTGCCAGGGCTCATGATGATGCAGAGCAGATGGGCTCGTAACAGGCAGCAGGCTCTTCTCTTTCATACTTGGATTCACGCAAAATAACTATCGTAGCTGCGCTGTTAGCGATGTATCGATAGTTTTAATTCACATGTGGAAAGGGTCTGTTCTCCAGACTGTGGGTGCAGGAGCCCCTGGTTTCTGAATAGAAGGTGTCTGGTAGCACAGGTCATCCTTTGCTGGTATCACAGCCTTTATGGACCACAATCACAACTTCAGTCAAAAGCTCAGGCCATTGATGAGGGGGAACATGCTCCCGATCATGTGGAGATGGTTGATGTGATCTAAATCTTCCCCGATATTAAAATCAGAATCCTATCAAATCTTTCAAAGAGTGGGTCAGTAGGACTTTGAAGAAGCCCTGTGGGTGGGAGCAAGGTCTCCCCATGCATACTTCGCAGCCTTGCTTCCCAGCTGGTCTGACTGTACAGAGACGACAGGATCTCCCCACAGGAGACTCCACCTTACCAGCAAGGCTGTACAGCAAGCTAACAGTTATACCTCTGTCCTCTGTGTATAGGATTTTGTGCCCTGGCCCAACTTCTTCAGAAGAATGAAGCCATGGGACATTGGTATAATAATACCCCTTGAGAATACAACACAGCTGTAAAATCAGTCAGCCTCAAGAAGCCTGGAACAAATTCCAGGACAACAGAGGGCTTCGTAGCTGTCACTATACCGCATGTATCAATCAAGACGCTTATGGGATGCAGGGATAAAATGCAGTCACTTTCGCACCAAAGCTGGTAGCGTCTTCCACCCAAATGTTACAAGACTGCTTTAGCTCTCACAAGCTACGGCCTCACTGCTCTCTTGTGCTTGTTTTATCATGCAGCAGGAAGCAGCACCTTATCCCTACCCCACTGCACACTCCACTACGTTACAAAGCATTGCTAATATACTGACGAATATATCAATATACAAAATAAATAACTGACTGGCTCCAAGCATGTACTTGTTGTTGGCAGACATTAAAGTAATATTCACAGGAGATCCACACCTTTACTCCTATTTTAAGGGTGAGGACAGTGAAGCCCAAATGATTTCTCTTGCTTGTGGTCAGCCAGCAGCAGAGATGCAGCTAGAAACAGGGCCCAAGCTCATGTAAACAATTAGCCTAAATAAGGAAAAGAAATTGCTTCAAATTGAAAGAGGGTAGATTTAGATTAGATACTAGGACGACAACTCTTCCCTGTGAGGCTGGTGAGGTACTGGAATCAGATGCCCAGAGAAGCTGTGTGGCTGCCCCACCCATGGCAGTGCTCAAGGCCAGGTTGGATGTGGCTTTGAGCAACCTGGTCTAGTGGAAGGTGTCCCTGCCCATGGCAAGGGGCTGGGACTCGATGAGCTTTAAGGTCCCTTCAACCCAAACCATTCTATAATTCTATGATTACAAATACAAACCATCAAAGCTCACTCTCCTCGCTAGCCTAGCTTCTCAGGGGGACTATCTGAACCACTCTAAATATGTTAAGGTTTACATCATCTAATTGCAAAAGGCGTTGTATAAGCATTAGATTCAAGTTATGACATTCTTACAATAGAATGAAGAGTTGATCCAATCAACACCAAAGTTAATAAAAATAAAAGGGAAGTAATGCAATTGAAATGTAGCTATTTTTAAATCTCTGTCTCTCCCCTACTTACCAACTGGAGACATTTACCCACAGAAGGGGAACTGAAAAGCTTTCTCATCCTGTCTTGTTTTTCAACAAGAACCCCCTCACATTGCACAGCTGTTTGCTTAATACAACTTGTTCTTATAAAAGCTCATGAGGCCAAAAGGTTTCTGCTGTGCCTGTCTTCATGTTTGACTAACCAGTCTGCATCGTGTAATTCTCTACAGTGTTGGACAAATATGCAACATTATAATTAAATTAAAAAGGAAACTATGTGGGCTTTTGAGCCTTGCTCCTGAGTTAATTTTAAGGGACTATCTGAAGGGATAGTGTTACAGATCACATGCAACTCTCTCCGCTGATGGGCCTGGAAAAACTGGACATAAAAACCCAAGCAAATAATTCAAAGCACATGTTCAAAGTTAATTTATAACACAAACCAAAAACATTTTAAGGACTAAATGCATTTTGAACTCTCAACAATGGTTATGTTATGTATGGGAGACATTCAGCATGCTAAATAAAATAGCTTATAGAAGCCCATACATGATGTGCAAGCTTTCCCTAGACATAAACACAACAGCATGTATCTCCATTTCCAGTTCCCTATCTGCAAAGTGGGACAATGCTCCTCACTTTTTTCAATCTTGCAATGTCCATTTAAACTTCAGCAGCAGAAGCTTGATGTTTCTATAGGTTTGTATAAGTCCTGACTCAGCTACTTTCTGATCTCCCCAGGTACTTTCAGGATCAGTCACTAGACAAATATCACCAAGTTCATGGTTCCATGAGCTAGCCAGTTGGGGCAGCATTTCTGTTACAACCATCAGATGTATCTGAAGGAAAGCCTGAGCTGGGGAAAATGATCATGCTAAGGCCTGCCAGTGATCCAAGATTCAAAGAGCTCCTGAAAAGGCAGAGTAGATTTTCTGTAATTAGAAAAAAGGATGGAAAACCCCAGAAACAGTTGCTCCAAAGCACCAGCAGCAGAGACTCCCATGACAGGACAGCCATCCAAAATAACTCTGAAATATGTAATTTATTCTTTTACCATTCACAACTGCATAATAAATCAATACATAAAGGCTGTAAGTAGCTTTTAAATTAACTTATCTGTTTCACTTGAATGCTCAGCAGGAAAATTTACTGAAGAACACTTCACTTCTGCCAAGAAAGCTTCAGCTCCTAGCATTCTGTATTACTTGTACTTCATTATCAAACTCAAATAACTGGGATATATGCTTTATTAGTAAATACTGGCATGATCTGGTTCTGAAATATGGCTGTGGTCTGTTCCACATGAGCTGGTGACACACCACAGAACAGTCCATTAGAGGAAATAATGACTGCAAGATGACCTTGTGAGATATTTTGCTGGGGACAGAATTAAATTTAAACACAAGAAAAGCAAGAGAGAGGGAGGAGAACAAAAAGCCCAAGTACGTTCTCTGGCTGTTTTCATAGGCTACTCTTTTAGTTCGTTTAAAATAAGCTAGTTCTCCACAGCACGGATGTTAAGGCTAATACTGCACCCTCCCAGCATCTGTGGAGTTACCATCAAAGTAGTGAAGCTCCTGAGACTTACAGAGGGCTGCAAGCAGGGCCAGTGGCAAAGGCTCCAAGAGGCAGGATCGAACTGCTTTACTGGCAATGTGTTAACCAAAGAAGTTGGTCAGGTATTTGTGAAAAACTAGTACTTTTTAAATATCAAGAAAATCACTTCACTCCGTATATTTCACCACGTCACCATGTTTAACAAAACAGAGCAGACTGAATAAATATTGAACGTTAAAAAAACCCCATCACACTTGAAACACAGCAACTGAAAATGATCCAGTCAAACATCTGTGATAACAGACCTAAGTACATGGCAGTTTCCAAGTGAGAAAACTCTAGGTGAGGACTGAAGAGAAATAACAACCGCAAAATTCACTTGTACATGCATGCCCAAGCACTTGAAAATTCACCCTGAAAGCATTCCCTATATTAACCAGGTGTAATAAGTCTTTCTCAAAATACTAAGCTAAAGTTGCTTCCTTATTTTGGTAAAAACATGCACTGGCCTTTTTAAAACACCCGTATAATTAAAAAAATGCAACTTATTATCACTAGTTTTCCTTCCAGTACTACCCACCCAAATGGACTGTCTCAGCAGCAGGAAGACAGACCACTGGCTCAGTGTGCCTGTGTAGGAGTTGGGCTTCTCCCAACATAGGGGAATTTTTTCCCCCAAAAAACAGCCCTAGAGACCAAAGCAAAACAAAATCTTCTTGGAATCAGTTAGAGAGATTAAATGTACCATACATTTAAAGTATGACCATTTGGAAGTACCTATTTTTTGAGAGCATACTGGGTTTTTCTTATTTTTGTGATATTTTCCAGTGTGTCAAAGGGCAGAAATGGTGCTCCAAGGCTTTAAGGTCCCCCTCCTTACAGATACAAAACAAAAAGCCAAATTCTACCCTCTGCATCACCCTGTAAGACCGTGGGACCACAGTCACTGGTCACACAGCCACAACTGAAGGAATGATTTGTTTCATTTGCTTCAATTGAAAAACATGGCAATCCACTTGCAAAGGAAACATTAAGTCTCATATGTGTCATTTAATGCACAGAATATTTAAAACTTCCCTTGTCTTCCTTCCTGAGAGCCCAGCACAAACTCAGATGGCTCTCACTCACCCACTTACGCTATTTTGTCACATGAAGTTGGCAAACTGTGCTTGATCAAACCAGCTGATGACAGAAGAGAAGCTGAAGACATGGAGGCTTTGGGCATCACTTCTAAGCCAAGATGTAGCTGCCACACAGGCACAGCTTCCTTGTTATCTGCTCCTAAGCATCTACTCCGCTAATTAGTTTGCTTGCAAACAGAATGGGGCTAGAGGAAGCAGAACATTCACTTCCTTCATCCTACACATAAAACTCCTACAAACTGAACAGCCTAAAGCTGAAAAAACCACAATTCCTATGCTTAGTACTGATCAAGTGCAAAGGCTGCCTGTCTGCTATGAGTCCACAAAAACACAGGCAGATTTTTTTCTCTGGAATAATGGTACAGCAACGGGGCTGGTGTGTACAGGAAGTCTTACACCTCAAACATCCCCTTTGCCTACCGCAGCGCTGGTGGTACAACATAACACTGCTGAAAAACAGGTATCACATGGTGATTTGGTAATTGTCGGCAACAAGCTAAACCTCTTCCAAGATTTCATACTTAAAATAGGAAAAGATATCTTGCAAAAAAATTGGATTTTTCCATAGCAAAATCAGACAGAAACTTGAAATGCTCTGTTGACATGAATCACTCACATATATTCTATACATAGCAGCACATTTAAAGAATTGTCCCCTCTTTTTCAGGGCAACCTCAGTGTCAAAGCTTGTTTTCAATAACATCTCTGTTCCCTTCCATCGCAGGTGCAACAATCCTGGCAGAGCTGTCTCCAGCCTCCACCCTCCTGAGGAATAAAGTGGGGTGTGTGTGGGCATGCATGTGCGTGCATGGGTGGAAAATCACATAAAACAAATTTTCAGACAGTTCTGCAGAGACATATAAGATTTCAGGACATCTCGCATTATGCATATGGAAATTTCCTCTCCTCCCCATCCTCCCTGTTTTGCTGTGTGTTGTTTACTGGGTGCCCGCTCATCTTTACGCTACAGTTCGGACGTTCAGTGAAAACAGATGATGAACCACTGTTTCATCCTGGGATGAAAAGCACAAGTAGCCATGAACTCTTTCTACAAACAAAAAGTTATACAACTCATTCTTACCTGCCTAGAGGCCAACAGTCTTACTAGGCCAATCATCCTGCGCTAAGATGTTAAAATCTAAAATACTGAGATCTGGTTTTAATTCTCTGTACTCTGACTTCCTAAGCTGCTGGGCTGGGCACGTTTCAGAGACAGATAGTTCTTTAGGGTTCATGTACTTAAAAGAATTCACAGACAGAAGTAAATAAATAAAGAAATCAAGCACTGTCAGTTAAAACAGCCCTTTACACGCAGAGTACCTTTCCAATGCATAAAGCCTCTTACAATGTGCTCTTCAGAACCAAAGGCTAGAGAACAAAGTCCCAAAGGAGCTTTACTACAGCTGCTTGTTCTGTAAACTGTCTCAGCAAGGACACACTTCTCCAAACAAAAGGAGAATTAAGAAGTCTGGGTAGAAAAGCATCCATCTTTGGCATGTATCTTAATTTCTACAAAAGACGCAGGAAGACAGGACATCTGATAATGTATTTTTGATATAAAATTTTTGGCACCAGTACCCAAAATAGACATCTTTAGCACCCACCCCCCCCCACTCCCCCTTTTTTTTTTTTTTTATAAATAGGCTGATACAACTTCTAACTGAATGAGGAGAACCTCCCCGGTTTGCCAATACAGTGCAGAAGTCATCCTATTAATTGCTTTGATAACATACTACTTTTTCATTAGACACAAGTTTTACTGTTACTGATGTTGATTTTAAGGCATAACAGGATTATATTTGCCAGGACTGAGTTTCTGGTCATGCCTCAAGTTAGTCTTTGAATATCTTCACAGGATTTTGCTCATGAAGCCTAACAGGAGTCTCACCCAGCTCTTCTCCACATCAGTTGGAGTCCTAAATCATTCACTGAAGGGAGAGTTCAAAACTGATCATCCGCACTCACATGGCTGGCTGTCTGTATGAGAAGAACCCCCTTTCTTTTAAGAAAAATCATGCATGATTTAGATTTGGAAAACTGACATGGAAGTATAAGACAGGTGACAGCACAAGAAGAAATTCTGTGCTCATTTTCAGGATGAGTATCTGTTGTAGAGAGAAGTTATTCCTAATCTTCTTTCACATGGTTACCATTTGTTGAGCACTTCCCATCTGTGAAGTGCTGTAAGATGTTTCTCCACTGGTCTCTGGCACTGCCCTCTTTTGAGTTGAATACAATTTTTTCTCATTTTTACAGATAATGTGTGGATTTTGTGGCTGTTTCTACAAACTGTGCTCGATAACAAAGCTTTGCAGTTGGACAGAAAACTACATATGTTGAAACTATCACTGCAAGACTACGTAGTATTTGATGTTTCCATGAGACAGGTTCCCCAATCCAGCTGCCTGCTTATATAACATGGAAGGATGTTTCCACAATATTCACAAACCATAGAGAATTGTCACACAAAGGTCTTTTCTTTTAAAAAAGTACCTATCAGCTGAACTTGTACTGTGGTCAGTCACCATTTCCATCATAAAGTTCTACTTTTTTGTACTTTTCAAATATGGCAATAAAATATCATGCCAAGATTAAACTTGGCATACAAGTTCTGTCCAGAAGTAACCTCAATTAATCTTTTCAGTTAGCAAGTAAATTGACTTAAGTCATTTTTAAATCGCTTGAAACTGAAAGCAGTAAAGGTTCTGGTTCTCATCATTTTCTTGCAGTCACAGATCCATGGTTTCAGTACCCCTTAACTGCTCAGCTGAGACAGTTTGCAAGGTCTCCTTCTGATCCTCAATGTCCTGAGGCGGCTTTGTGCCACGGATGGGATTACATATGCTGCTTGCTGCCTCGCCTAAGCAAGAGAGAGTGAGGCTGAAGGGAGACATTATAGCTGGATTACTATGTGCTGTACCGATCAGAGCTCAGAATTTAATACAGTAAACTTGGGTGTTTTCCATTTGCACCAACTGGAGATGCTGGCTGCAGGAACAGGGACTTCACAGCCCTGACAAGCATATCTGAGACACATCATGGAATCACTGGAATATTTCCAAGCAACCATACAGAGGTACTTATATTCCTCATTCTACTCTTTCATGAAGCGCTTATGTAGAATTAGATTAATAGAAATCAGTCTCATGAAGTGTCCTCAAACACTGTATTTTAATGGAAGGACAGTTTACTCCAGTACTCGTTCAGTCATTTTTTGGAAAGTAAATCTAGTGGAGGTGTTCTTCAAAAGCTGTTTTCTTTGCACTTAAATCTAAGTCCTACCCATTCTCTGCACCATTAGAGATTTGTTGTCTGCAGCTGCTTAGAGGCTCTCACTTGCATTAGCATTCCACCATGCTATGCGTTATTCAGCCCTTCACACCTTCCAACCCTGAACCTGCATCTGAACCCAACATGCATCAAGTTTCATCAGTGCATCCTGAGGGCAAATAGGTCTTTGCTAATGGATCCTACTGTGGGATGTGGTCTTCATCCACATTTGAGGTTGTTTTCCCATCTGCAGATTTCCAGCAACAAAAAGAGAAAATAAATTACTATTCTCAGTACTAGTCCCATTCTGGTTATTCATGCCTATGACACATGTCAAGACTTCTTGGGAGCACTATTTGTTTCTATCAAGTCTCAGCTGCTGTCTTTTCCAGAACATTTCAAACCATACATACACTTCACAGTTCAGCTTTCCTGTTGCTACAATGTGTTAGCAATTAATGCACAATAAACAAACAGACAATTGTTCCATTTCCAGGGAATGAAATCTCTGAGGATATAAAATGGAATATAAACTATCCATCCTTCCCCATATCCTAAAAGTTAAAAATAGAGCAAGCAATTAACTCCCCAAACACACCACATGGTTCAAGCCATAGTTAAACAGCCATTTCAATTTGCATATACTTTTACTGCTTCTAAGTCCTGTCCTCTCCTTACTCTTAAATATTCACTCCCTGCTTCTCTGTGGTGCTACCACAAGAGTTTAAGCAACCCTATGACAAGGTGGGCCAAAGAGCTGTCTCTACCAAACCCAAAGTTCTTTTTACTTAGCTTAACTTCTGGCTGGGTCAGCCCTCTTGATGTGACTCACTGTAGTACCACATAAATGCCAAATGAGGAAAGGGTGAAATGAGGTGATGATTGCATAAGCTGGTGTGACTGCCAAAGAAATGCTCATGTAACCACAGCCCCAGTCCAGTCTTATTCCTGGGGGCAGAAATGTGAGAGGGAGCCTGCTTTCTCCGCCAGCCTGTTCTCTAGTGCCCCTTTGGCGGTGGCAGCCTCCCAAGTCCTCAGGGTCTGGAGCAGCTTCCTGGGTAGCAGGATTGCTAAGAAGTGCTGGGAAAACCCCAGCAATGCAGCACTAATGATGAGTGCTTGTAACAGGACAAGTAAATATAACCAAAAGATGCTGCTCTAATGCAAAGAAAAGTGAAGTTTCTCCTTTGTCATTGCTTCTCCTGTTCAAGGGCTGAAGGAGGAGGCTATAGGGTTCAGAAAATGTACCCTGAGAAGATGAGGAAGAGAGCAAAATGAAAAATTGTAATAGATCGTTACACTTTCACCTGCAAATCTCTTCCCCAGGCAGATCCTATCTCAACAGCCAGAGGTCACTAAAAGATGAGGCTTTTCCTGGAGCCTGCAGTGAACTTCAATATCAAACACAGCTCACTGGCTTGCAGTTTGCATCTCTTTCAAGCTCTGTATTGCCCTTTGTTCTGCATGAGACATAACTTTGGAAAGTCAAGAAGCCAAGAGAGACTTGGGGGCTGCCCAAATGGCTTGATAAACACTGACTTAATGAAGTGCATCTGTCTACTTGACTTTTTAAAATGTCACTAAGGCACCCATATTTACATTCATTGCAATATTCCATTTCATTCCTACCTGTTACAAAGCTGCTACTCTCAATATGGCTTGTGTTACAAGAAGGAAAGTGTAACTAGTTGAACAGACTCTAAAATCACCTTGCTCCCACAAAGGTATCTCAAAGGAGCAAGATGCTACCTGCTGCATGTTGTTTATAAGCACACTGACACTGGACTGACCAGTCCTTATATAAGACTACTTCTCTTATTTAATAATACTTTACAGGGTCAAGGAAATGCAAGTTTAATACAACAAATCTTGAGTTTTTTGTTTTATCTACATGCCCTACAGACTGACAAAATTACTAGTATACTAACTAAATGTACTTCACTGGTCACATCATGTGGCACTTAGGGACATGGTTTAGTGCTGGACTTGGCAGTACTGGGTTAACTGTCAGACTTGATAATCCTAAAGGTCTTTTCCAACCTAAATGATTCTATGAGCACTAAACCAGAACTACTCAAAAACTAGGACCTATATTACGATGCCACTTGCTTTATGCTACATCTATTTAAAAGCTAGAAACCTGTAGCAGACCGCTTAAAAATCTGTTCTACAGTGATCTGATGAGAGATTACGTACATACAACTATATGTCTATGTTTGATTCAGAAGCAGACTTACTTGGTTTATAGCTTGTGAGATGTTCAGTTGGCCAAAAAATGGCACTGTATATGTAACCATACCAACTTTGTAAAGGAAAACTCGCACAATGTGCTCCATATACTTAGGAGCAATTACACACTGCTCTTACTTGTACTTGCTTGGAACGGTTGTAACTACACACACTCTCGTTCCTTAAAAGCACCTTTCTACATCCAACCTGCCTCCAGACCTTAAGGAGTGCAGCTAAGCAGGCTACCCTGGCTCTAAACAGGCTGGAAAAACATTCAGCTGCCAACATACAGCAGAGGTACAGGCTTTCTGTATCAATCTGACAACTCCAAAAGACTCAGGCAGTGAAAAAGATCAGCATTATAAATACTATTATTTGAACTTCTCTTTCCACTGGCTACAGATGAATTCAGCGTAAAAGAAAAACACAGTTAAAACTGGAAAAAACACAGAGTTGGTTTTTAAAAAAGTGCTCTGTATTGTCTAGTCCTGCTCTAGTTTGAGCAGGTTAAACTCCGTAACTGAGTACTTTTGGAAGTCAAAACCTGACTGCTCACTGAGGCTACTTGGAGGAAGACGGTATATACATTAAAAAGTATTACATGCTACATAATAAAAACAGAGGTTGTGCTCTTTTGCAAGTCTCATGATATGGAACTCAGCTGTTTTGTTCTGCACAGGTTCCCCTAACTGTTCACTTGGTTTCAGTCCATCTGGATTTTCACCACAGAATTTTGCTTTGAGTTTCCAATTTGAATATACGAAAGCTCTGCCAAAACCACATCACATTTAAACCACAGGAAATCATGAATTTGGCCCTCTTTTGACATGGAAGCTGTAAACAGTGTGCAGGTTCACTCAAAACTGGATCACTGTCTTTTGAGTTATGAAACATAACAAAACTTCCAGAGAACCAGGTCAGAATTATGAATTACTAAAGCAAGGAGGAATTAGGTGATTTTTGCATGGATCAGGACTTTGTTATATTTTCCCCCAGCTTTTTTTCCTTAAGTTATAAACATACTATGTGGAAGAATAAAAAGAGAAGTTGGGTTTCCTCCTTTCCAAGTTTGAGTTAAAACAGGATTTAGCTAATCCTCATAGCTCTAACACACATGTATCCTATTAAAGACAAGGGTAGTTTCCTACTGTCAGCTTTGAGGCTGAACAACTGTAAAACCCAGAGTTGCACTGAACACAGAAATATGGTTTAGTTTTATGTGTGAAATGATAGGTAGTCAACCCACAGCTAACTTATACCACTGCTACAGGATCAAGCCTCCTGTTTAAATTTTCAGCTGCCAGACACTAGATTTTTTTCCCCAGGATTCCCGTTAGCAAACCACAAGGAATTTTTATGAAAATGGGAAAGTCTAAAGTACGATTTTTGCCTTCAAAATAAACACTGCCCTAAAGAAACACATATTTGTAAAGAAGTCACAAGTTCATTGAGGATGAAAGGAAAACAATCTAGATTTCCAGGCCAAGCCTGAAAACAATCCAGACTCCAAACCTACCCAACCCAGGAGTTTGAATGCAGAGCGACGTGAAGGTGGTTTGACTGAAATCAAGCAATAGGACGCAAAATATAGTCATGCAAAAGACTTCTATTATTGCACTGCCTGCAAGAAAATGCAGTGTAATCTTGCTGAATTTCATTTTTACCAGATATTTAAACCCATCATTTTGAACATTACAAAAACTCTGCAGGGATCCGTCACACAGAACCATACATCAGACATATCTGACCTGTCATAGAGTTTTCAGAAGTACATAGTTGCTCTCGCAGCTTTTCCACGTCGTCTGGATGAACCTGTTCGTACAAGGTACTGCCAAACCATTCAGACTGTGGCTGGTTCAGCACGGGAGTCACAGAATCTGATACATAGATCACTCTTCCAGTCTCAGCTGCAACTACAAACAGGAACCCATCTGCAGCCTCCAGGATAAGATGTTTCAGTTCCTTCCAAAGAAAGGATTTGATTAGAATGCCAGCAAGACAAAGGGATTAAGTAACACATCTGTCACTGCCAAAGAATATTGTTTTCTTGTGATCGTAGTAGCTGATCACAACCTAGGCAGAAATTTCCACTGTAGTATTAATAGAACACCACAACCAAACTTGCAGTAAGCCATAAATTGCTGATCTTAATAACAAACAACACTGTTTTTCTTGATTGCCTTTCATCTGGTGATCTCAATGCACTTCAAGAAAATTAAGTAAATAAAACTCACTACATATTGTGTGATGGGCATCTAACATTAAAAAATAAAAAGCTATTTCAGTGTACAAACAGAGGAAATGAACAGCTATAATTCATATGGCAAACTCATCCTTTAATTAAATGTCCTGAATAAATTAATTGGAAAGAAACCAACAAGTCATTCTGGTTTGTGTCATGTCATCCTTTCCCCTCCTCCGGATGAGCTCTGTTTGTAAATTAAACAGTCTCTGGATAAAAGGCATTAAGTGGGAACGGGGACGGGAAACCTCAGCCTCCCATCCCATTAGCGGGCCCAAGCCACTACACAAGGTTGTATCACTTCTTGCTTTTTTACTCCAGCCTGTGAATATAAAACCTCAGAGATGCAAAAGGTCTAGTACATCCTGTCTTTGGTGTTTTCTTTACATAGTCCCCTGCTCATCATCCTGGGTACTTCTGTCCTGAGACAGGTATCTGACAGACCCACACACCCACCTGAGATGCAGCAAGCAGTGCCCGGACCCCACCTGAGCTCTGGAAGGGGGACCATAGTCCTTTAAAGCAAGGTACTTCTTTCCCTCACTTTCAGACACTGGATTTAGGCATTCAAACCCCTGAACTGCACATGTAAACAGTTGTCTGTATGCATCACACAGAAACACCGCCTTTGCTTAACAGAGCTTAAAAGCCTCTCAAGGCAAAGGATGCTACGTACCACTCCAATTCCTGGGAAACAGGCTTGAACAGCCTTTGCTTGGTGGCTCCAGTGACCACCAGAGCTTGTTAAGATACTTCATCTGGAACTCAGAGAGCTTTGGACAAGCTGAGTCCAATTCTGGGACAGACAGCTCAGTATGGCTACTGTGCAAGTGGTAGATATTAGCTGATAGCGAGGATCAAATTCTAGTAAATTCTACTAAAGGAATGGGTAACTCATCTCAAGAAACACTTAACAGCCTGTTAACTTCTCTGCTTTACTCTAAAGCACGCACATAGAGGCACTGACCAAATAGAAACCTCACTGCATAGCTGGCTGCACTATACAGAGGATAAAAAGACCTGTTTTGCATACATTATTAACAAAGATGAACATAAAGTCTGTCATTCTGCAAGATTCAAAACCCAAAGAGCTGCAATGAGAAGTAACTAGGGTACCCTACCAAGAACCAGCTGAATGGCACAGTCCTTCCAGAAACACACTGCAAGAAAGCCAGGATAAGTAGAGATGTGATCACTAAGAGGTCATCAACAGCTGCTGTTTCTCTAATAGAAGGAAGTATTGCCTTTAGCCGTAACTTACATGTGTAAGTGCTTAAATGGTTTCAGACCATGAAAATGCACAATTACACCCACAGGACTTCAAAAACAATGAAAGTGGTAGAAACTGTCAGTGCGCTCAGTCAAACAGTTTTCCTTCGAGCACTGGGCGCATCTTCCTTCTTCCATCCAAAATGTAACCTCAGCCAGTACAGATGGGATTCATCTCTGCCCAGTTCAGCTGCTGGGAATTCAGGCGTTAAGACTAAACAATGTTTTTAACCTCCCTCTAAACCCAGGAGGGAAAGGCAGGTCTTTCCAGATTAATTTCTAACCTGTATTAGAGGATCTTTGTTAGGATGGGAAAAACCCAGCTCTGAGGGTGAAAATTCCTTTCCGGTGATGAGAAGCAGCAAATTACTTGCTTTTCAGATGGACAGTGCTCAGTAAGTACATGCATTTTGCTACATCTAGGAGAAAGATTTGACATATAGCTAAGATCAAGTCCAAACAGTCACAAACGCCTTGGATACATAGCTTGTACCAGTTACTACACAACAGCGAAGGATCAAGCTGAGACTCTACTCCTCTCAATGTTTCCTTACATCTCTTAAGACCACAAACCAGAGAAAACAGATACTTGTGAAAAATCTACCTGCTCTGTAAGAAACGAAGGCTTGTAAGCTCCATCAGTAGATTTGTTCCCAGTGCCCCTCATTGATTTCATGTGTGAAACAGCCATCCGAAGAATCGTTAACTTGTCAGGCTTACGAGCCAATGCGCTACAAGTGGGGACCATATCAGACAGTTCGGTGATGTACTGTGTCATCTTGTTTCTTCTGCGTCTCTCAATTTCACTATGATTCTCCCTGAACATTTAAAGAAACACCAAACCAACAGAAAAGCAGACATGATAAGAATTTCAATTGGAGGCAACAAATCCTAATACCTCACATTTGTTTTGCTGTTTTCAGCCCAGGAGAGAAAAGTGCTTTGCAAAACTAAGCACCATTATCCCTCAGTTTCTAGACAGAAAATCCAGGCCATAGAAGGATAAATATTATTTGCCAATAGCTCTGAGAAGAACCCCTATTTCTAGCTTTTGCCTTGTGGCCTTAATCTCTTAACCGGTTTAATCTCCTTTGGTTTAAGGAGAAAAAAAATAAGAAATAGAAAGATGTGAAGAACTGTCAACTGCCAAGTCCAGCCAAACTCCCAGATTTTCTGGGATGTATCTCACAGCTTCCTTGCTCAAGGTGTTGGAACTGCTTATAAAAGGTCTTGTTTTAAAAAACGCAACAGCTAGATCAGGTCAGGTGTTACAAAAAACCCCATTCAGTGACAACATAGATCTCCGGTCCTGTAATGCCAAGTGGAACATCCTGCCCCCCTGCAGGGAGACACAACGTGCCTGCAGGATCAGACTGCAGGACTGGGACCATATATGGTAAAACAGTACATACAGAAAAAAATCCCAGTAAATAAATGAGTATGAAAGACAGCAAATAAACATCTGGCTTCTCAGACACGGATCAGAACTTATGCTCGAGAACACTCTAGCACAGCAGGGAAATAACAATGACAGTACTTGGTGCTGCCCCACTTTGGGATGAGCTCCAGTGTTCTCATCCTTTATAGGAAACAGATGACTGACATGGTGAGTCAACTTTGAGAGTTCTCAAAATGAACAGTTACTAAAATCTTTCAGAACTGAAGATCTGAGAATTCAGTTTTCCCCTACTGTAAATCACCATTGCTTGATCGCTATTAAGGAACTACACCAACACATATATCTGAAATGGTCCAAATGGACCTAGAATACTTCAGTGCCTAGCACTTATTTTTTCTCATACTGTACCTGTTTGATGGCAGCTAAATACAAGCACACAACAGGTACATGATGCTTCAGATGTCAAAGCAGCATCTTCAATGAGCATTTTCTTGTGAAAGTTGATCACTTGGAGAAGTCCACCAGCATTGACCAGTATGATAACACAACATTAAAAGAAACTGCAACATTCTTTGGAACTGACTGTTGTGAAGACTGATTACGAAAGCAGAAGGTAGGCTTGGCACACTTTTTGGCTACTTTTAATAGCTGAGCCTTTCCTTAAAATGCAGGGAGGAATCTAAGTCATAGTATGCTGCTTCTTAAAATACAGGAATGCACAGGCTTGTCCTGCTCTAAAATGTGTATCCTCATGTTATATGCATGAGGCACTGTCTCCAGAAATGCCACTTGCTGAGGCTACAAGCATAGTTGTTTGTTATTACTGCTGATGGCTATGGTTACTATTTGATTCAGGAAATCCAGCTATGGGTCCCTGCAATGATAGCCAGCGGCTGTTCAGTAAATTACAGCCAATATCTTGGTGAAGGTCACTATTTACTTATCTAATACACTGTAAGAGTGAACCTTTCCACTTCAAATGGCTGATAAATAGCCTTTGTGCAGGTTTTCACAGATGTAGGAGAGAACAGTGCCTATGGAAGTCAGACTGTATACAAACACACAAGCAGAACAGCTTGTGTGACAGTGCACATGGACGTAACAGCACACGTGTACAGGCCATCATATACATGGAGATACATATGGACAAGTGGAAGAAAAATGCATTTTTACATGACGAAAGTTTGCTTTAAGTTCAGCATTTTCACAGAAATGGTGACCAAGAAAAGAGAGACAAAGAACACACATGTTCAACATATATTTTACGTTTATAAGTACATATTACATCGCCTGTCCCCGAAGTATTTTAATACCCCTGAACACTGAAAACAACCAAAATAAAGAATAAACAAAGAGGTAGCAAAACTTCCTGAGAAGAAAGAGAAGAATATCCAATAATCCATTTCATTTATGTTCATAAAAAATGAAAAGTAACAATATATTCATCAACTGGCCATGTTCAAGCAAACAAAACCCTGGAACTTTACTGAAATTGCTTCACATTTAAACCCTTAAAAGAGAAAGAGGGGCTGTGCTCCTCTTCCAAAAGTGCCTGCCATGGGAACCCTGGCATTCACAAACACATCTACAGAATGATGTCCTAATTCTGTCATTGCTAACTTTACTTTTATATGGAAATTTTGGAGGGGCATTTAATTTCAGGAGACTGTGGGAGCTGATCCAAACCCACTTAAGTCCAAGGCTACTATTTCTGATTTCAAACATGTTTGGATCAGACAACCCTCCCAACTTCTGATCAGTCAGGATAGGATCATATAAAATAAAAATGGGGGCAAACCATATTTGATTTTCTCTTTTCCTACCAGGCCATCCTTTCTGCATCAGCAATACTTTGATCATCATCCCACCCAGAAACAAAATAACGAGCTCTCTAAGCTAAAGCGCACGTACTGAGATTCTCTGGACACGAACATCCCCCTCTTTTCTCTCAGCAGAAGAGCTCTACAGAACACGCCTACCTTGCGAACTTTTCCTTATCACCAGAGATTTGATCACCATCATACCTAGAAAAAAAAGATATTAAGTAAATCCACAAGGGTTATGCACCGCATGACAGTCAACACACAGCAGAAAGCAGAGGCTCACAACTGCAAACTATTACAAATAACAGCAAGAAAAATGAGGGCATGAGAATGATAAAGCAAAGAAAACGTAGTCTGATGAAATTTCCAAGCCATGCCGATTCAAAAGCTTCATTTATATATTTAAAAAAGTTGGAGACACATTTCACTGGATTTATGCAAACACTTCGACATACACTCATTGCTTGGGAAACTTAACAACCAGCACCATTACAGAGAACACCACTGAGCTCTTATTTACAGCAGCCCATGAAATATTCACTGCCGTTTGGAAGTGAAGGAGCTGTATCTTTTCCAGACTGCAACCACAACTCACTCCATTCAGCAGAGGGCACTGATGGTCTACAGATAACATGGGAGGGCAGAGACACACGTTTAAGTGCAATGTACTATATAAGGATGCCTTCAGAAAACAGTTCTAGCAGGTACAGACACTGTACCGTCTGTTGGGAAGACTGGCAAGTCAGTCAGGCAGATGAAACTGCTGGGTAAATAGAAGTGAAATTAAAACTGGCTTAAATCCCAGAAGTAAACAGGTACCTCATTCCTATCCAAACCAACTGCAGTTAGATGCCCAAACAGGTATGTGTGGTGTATCAGCAGCAACTTCATGGAGGAAATGCAGATCAATTGGACTTTAGCCCAGTGGGATTAAAGCTTCACTGTTTCTGAAGCGTTGTCCCAGAGACAGGCAGCAATGTGACATTTCAGTAAAGAATGACATGCTGCTCCTCCTTTCCTAAAAACAGACTCATCATTTGAAATCAGGTTTTGTTAGCATAGTTACAAAAACTGCATTCGTTTGAAAAAGATCTTACTTCTGGAGAAACCAAATTGCTTTTTCCAAATGAGAGTATGTAAGGGTTTGAAAATAACAAAAATAGGCTAATGGCTTCTCTAGAACTGAACAGTATTTCTGCTCAAGAATAGTCCAGCGAGATTTTGTACTAGAATTATGCCTTTCCAAAATGATGCAATTTATTACAGCAGACAGCCTATGAAGGTCCCATGCATTAGCTAACAAAGTTAAACAGCATAAAATAATTAAGCATCTTGTCTCTACAAAACTAGTAATGAACTTTTTCTCAAATGAATTAAAACTAATTTTAAGTACCCCAACTGTGCAAGTTCCTCTATAAGGTTTCATATTTTTCTTCCTTACTATGACTCATTCAAACACTGAAGACAAAGCTTAAGTGAGTCTTGAGCTGTATTTCTATGCTGTGCTTAACACCAGCACCCTCAACTCATTCAAGTGAAAACACCACTTCATTCCACTTGAATGTGCCCAGAGAAGAGACTGACCCGAAGAATGTGGAACAAAAAGACAGATTCAATGAGGAATGGCCACATACCATTTGGTGAGAAGTGCATGCATACGCTTCCATGTGACAATGAGATGCCATGCAGAGGTACCTGAGCTGGCTTGGAAGTCCCTGAGAAGCAAGGTGTGTTAACTCACATGGAGTACTGCACTAACACCACCATCTCCTGTGCTCCCACTAGGTTGGGGTTTGTCTCCTAATCCTCATCTGAATGGCCGATCTGAAGATGTTACTGTTTCCTACTACTGTTTTCTCCCTTCCAGTCTCCCAGCTGACCTCACTATGTGCATGCTTCTTCAGGCATGAAGTCAGCCGAGCTAGCTTAAATATTTAAACAGCACTTATTTGCTAACCAAATAATTTAGACCAATACAAGCTAGGAATCAGCCAGGTGAGATATCTGGGAAAAGGAAAAGTCCTAAAAGAGGGGCGCAACTAGAATAGGATGTCTGAACACGGCCATGAGCATCTCTGCACTGTTTTTCCACACACTGTAATAGCAGAACAATCTGGAGGTTTAACAGCATTTTAAGATTTAAGTATCAGATTTTCATCTGACATCTAAAATCACCTGAACCTAAGCACAGTACAGTATACCTCTCCAATAAAATGAATGGAACTATGGCTCTCCCCACTACCAAACTTTGAAAGGCTGAAGCCAGGATAGAGAGAGACCAACACACGTAACAGTGTGCCTAGCAACCCTGACACTTATGCAGGCACAAATCAGGTCACATTCATCACAAATCTTAGAATCCCAGAATCATTTAGGTTGGAAAAGACCTTTAAGATCATTGAGTCCAACTGCTAATCCAGCACTGCCAAGTTCACGACTAAACCATGTCGGCTCAGTGCCACATCTACACGTCTTCAAAATATCTCCAGGGATGGTGGCTCCACCACTTCCTTGGGCAGCTTGTTCCAATGCCTAATGACTCTTTTGGCGAAGAAATTTTTCCTAATATGCAATCTAAACCTCTCCTGGTGTAACTTGAGTCCATTTCCTCTTGTCCTATTGCTTGTTACTTGGGAGAAGAAACCAACCCCTACCTTGCTACAACCTCCTTTCAGGTAGTTGTAGAGAGCTCAAGGTCCCCCTGAGCCTTCTCTTCTCCAGACTAAACAACCCCAGTTCCCTCAACCGTTTCTCATTACACTTCTGCTCCAGGCCCTTCAACAGCTCCATTGCCCTTCTCTGGACTTGCTCCAGCACCTCAGTATCTCTCTCATGAAGGGCCCAAAACTGAACACAGTATTGGAGGTGCAGCCCACCAAACACTGGGACTAGCCCTCAGATCACCAGTTTTAACACCAGGAACTGAAATATCCTTTCTGTATATAACATCAGCTAAACAAGGGTGCTGCTGGTCTTGTCCAGTAGGTTATAACATGGTGTTATGACACATATTCCACATAGTTATCTTTCAGACTGCCCAGGAGGATCCTGTTAAAAACCCTATGGGGACAGCTGTGTTTCAACACGACTGCTACTACAATGCTGCAGTTACAGTGTGGATAACCAGCAGTTACTTGTAGGCCTCAAAGAATCTACCCCTCACTGCAGCTGCCTGGTTTCCAATGAAAAAAAATGCAAATAGTGTGAGCAGGGGAAAAGAAAAAGTGAAAAAATGGCAATGATGCTTTAATGTCTGGTTTTATTTCTAGCCTAGAACAGTCCATGTTAATTAACATTTATTTTGGCAATTTTTACTGTTCGGGTACACCTAATAGTATATAATGAGCTTTAATCTTAAACAATTCACATCTCTAGGACCTGTCATATTGTCTTAAAAAGCAGTTAACATCTGAAAGAAATTCAAAATAAAATTCATTTTCAGTGCCAGAAAGACAACTTCAGCAATGTCAAATAACCAGAGTTCATGTACAACAGTTGAAATAACAACCAAAAAGTCGCAAGTTTTCTCATTTGACATAGCTGCAGAGCAAAATTATGACATACGCTGTCAGCTATGTACACCAATAACGACATTAGGCGTATTTCTGCCAGTTGCAAAGTTGTAAAGTTGCAAAGGAAGCTTACAGAAACAGTAACTAGAATTTAGGTCAAGTTGTTGGCAAGTTCTATATCCATATTCATATTTACTTTAAAGCATTAGTAGTGAGATAGCTGTCTTTCTCCACCGAAAAAAGTCAGTGATTTGGCCAACTCTTTGTAAATGCTCACCTTGAAAATTTGCTGGGCCCCTCCCCATCTTCATCATCAAAGTCCATCCTGTAAAAGCAAGATTTCCAAGTCAGTAATCATGATGTTGGTAATGGTGACATGAACATTCAAGCCACTGGTTCTCAATCTTGTTTGATTTGTATTTTAACTGGAGGCGTTAACAACTGTAGATTCCAGTCTTGCTCATATTCTCCAGAACCCCTAAAGGTAGCTCATCATCTGCCAGGAATACAAAGAACGTAAGTTGTTGGGTTTTTTTAAAGTAAAGTAATAGATTTCTTCTCCTCAGAGATCGGCACTGTTAAAATTAACAAATAAAAGGAGATATTAAACAAATGAAGTTCTTTTAAGATATTCAGAAGTAAAAATACCTTTTAGGCTTGACAGAAGTTTACAGAAATCAGTGTTCAAGGACTAAAATTAAGACTAAAGAAAAAGTTCTAAAGCTGTACAGATACTAAATGCCAGGGCACTGGTTTTGACCCAGCCTAAAGAAAGCTAAATGTAGAACAAACTCCCAGCCTCCCTGCTATGAGGATTATCCACATCACTGCTACTGATTGTAAGTATAGTACATTCTTTAGAGTTGCCTTAAATTAACCCATCAGCTTAAACAAATTATTACCCAGTCTGCAAATGGCAACTACTTTGTGGTATTCCTGTGGTCAATACTAAAAGTTACCTATCGGTCTACCACCCACCTAACTTACCTGGTTTATGTCCCAGACCTTCTTCTTAAGCCAGTGGAAGAGATGAGCTCTTCCTTGGGGCAAATCCCTCCCCTCCAGTTAGGCTCCTCCAGGGAGCTACAAAAAGCAGGAATCTCTTTCTTCACTTCTTACACAGAGAGATTAGGAAGAGTAACTTCCTAATTAGCCACCTAAGTTAGTTTCCTACATTAGGCAGTGTGACTGTCTCCTTCCCATTGATACCAAGTTCCTAGAAAGTTATGCAACAGTATAATTTCCAAAACATTTTACTCATTTTTAAACCTTTAAAAAGAGGTGAACAAACATATTTCTCAATTATAAGAGGGTGACTCAGACATTAAGGCAGATATAAAGCTGATATAAAATTATCAAATACAATTCTTGCATTAGTGTATTTATTTTAATAAGAAAATACATCAGTATGATATGCAGACCTTGATCAGTCACTTGAATGCAATTTGTGCAAGTAAGAAATCATAGTTTTGCTTTGCAAACAGTTTTGTTGTGTTTCTTTAACACTTTGAGCTTTCTAACATTTTACTGAAATAAACCTTCACACAATTACAGATTCCATGTCTCTAACACTCTTCATATTAACAACAGGTATAAGTCCTATTAAAAGCAAAAACCCTGAAAAGTGACAGTATTTATCTCAGTATTAAAAGAACCCCCAGCAATAAAAAATTAAGATCTGTATGTTCAGAGTGTGGGAACAATGATGTAAAAATGCTCTCTGAAACTACATCAGCATACAGAAGTATAAGTGCCAGTCAGGCAATACTGCCTTGCTTCCTAACTCTGATAACCAAGAGAGACTGGTTTATGAAGGATGTGTCTGAGTCACAGCAATCTATGTACAGTTAGGACAAGGAACAAGCACAAGAATTGGAAATAGTATTAGAAAAGTCACAGTAATATTTTCCAGATGGAAACAGTGATTATTCCTTTCTGGAGGAAGTAGAGAGAAAAACATTTTCCCCAAAGAGTCTTGAGAAAAGACATGTATTTAATTTGATTAAGTTTGATGTAATCATCATTTTCATTATAAATTACATTTTTGCTTGCCTAATTATCACCAAATAGGGTTTCAAGGTCCGTGACCTCTCAGCTGCCTTGTGCAGAACACCACCGACCTCCAGCGGCCAGAGCCCTTGATAGGGCCACGGAGCCTGTAGCTAAGCCAGGACCCAGCCAATGTGCTGCTACCCATCGCCCCAAATCTGGCCTTCAGCACCGGCACCAGCAGCCTGAATTTCCCCAGACCCGCTGCACAGACAATACTCCCAGCAATTTAACATTTAACACATTATCATCTAGCCAAAGGTCTCCTCTTATCTACCTGCTTCTTCCCCACATATAACGATATGGCTATAGGTGAGATTCCAGAACAAACTTGTAAGTTATTTCAATTGCAATGTTTCTACATACACTGAGAATGTGAAAGTCCACTTCACAGGAGAGCTGTCTGTTTAAAAGCAGAGGGCATACTCAGACCAGCACTGGGCTGGCTCCATCTGAAACTGCTCACAAAAGCATCACATCAGGCCTATCCTTCCCTGGTTTCAGGGGCAACACAGAGAAACCTCCAGTTTCAAACTCAAGGGAAAATGGCTGCAGAAAATATATATACCTATGGAGAAGCCTTTTATTTGATGATTTAACAAGGCACTGCTTTAATCTGGGATGGATTAATTTTCTAATTCCTTTCCTTCTCCTCAATACACTGAGATCCTATGCCTCAATTTTCTTAACTTCCAGTCAAATACTCCAGCTGAGTGCCAAGAGATGGATTTCCCCCCAAAATCAAGTATCAGCTCTACTGCATTTAGTCTAGTTTATTATTACTGAAATATAATGCAGAGAATTACAGAGAAGCTGATGACAGTTAAGGTTTGATGCTGCTGCCTGTGCTGTATTAACTGCTTCCAAAGGAATAAGTGGGACTAACACACCTGTTTAGCAAGATGACTGAATATCAGCTTTTCATAAGATCTCAAGGGGTTAATATATACAGGTAATATCCACCACATTTATAGTGGGCCCATCATGGCAGAATCTGAGTGCCTAGGGTGCAACACCAGACTGTAACAGACTAAATCTTTAAATAATGCCTCTGTTTTGTTGAACTATTTTTTAAAACTTGACTTCATTTCAAATGAAGATTATTAAAAAGAAGAAACTTCATATGAAGTTAATTCAGAATGTCAATACTTGCAAAAATGCAACAGCAAATGCATCTCTGTCCCTCCTTTCCCTCCTTTCCTGATTTCACATTTCACTGTGCAAGATGAAAAAAAACTTTTCAAAACCTGCAAAAAAAGAAATCTCAGGTATAAAGTCACTGATTCCAACTTCCTGCCGGAACCTCTGTGTCTGCTTTACAGCAAGATGGAGTGAAAGGCAGGGAATCAGTTGTAATCTTTAGCAGAACACAGCAGAACATACGAAAATAATATTCCAACAAACTCCTCATACCCTGACAGATCAGATCTTCTGTTTAGATAGAATATTTTGCACATTAGCAAAACGGCAGAAGCAGCCTCCAAGAAGACAAATGACATCATTTCAGAAGTTTCAGAAAGAATACCTTTCATCTTCATTTCAAATTCCCATTAAAGAGAGACTTTAAAAGAGCTGCACTATGCTCTTTTGTTTTGAAGAGACAGCATAAATTTTGTTTTCCTCTTTCATGCTGTTCATGTCAATCACGAAAAGGCCTGATGTACGAGGTACTTATTAAAATACATTTTCCTCAAAAAGATGAGTGGGTACCATAAATACCATGACAAAAATGTTTTTTAAAAAATATTTATTTTTAAGTGGAAACATTTTCATACAAAGAAAAATCCCTCCTCCCACAAGGTGGTCCTGCACTGGTTAAAAAATTGATATGGGGGAGGGTTTGAACACTGCAACAAAATTATTATGTAAAATTCCCAAGAAATGTCAAAAGATGGCTTGCCATGATTACATAGCGTAGGATGGGGGCAGGCAGGAATGACAGGGAGCAGATGCAGCTGAGAGGCAGATGGGGATCCGTACTACAGCCTTTTGTTCAGTACAATATTGGGGGGTAGAGCCGGGGAGGGAGGCTGAGGTTTCTTCCTCCCCACATCTCCCCAGATCTTACAGATCTCTTACAGAGAGCAGACAAGACTATAAGCTGAACTGAAACAAAACCAATGCACCTGCAAGCCAACCAGTCAAAAAACCCATTCAAACACCAACCCTCCCCCCCAGGTACAGATAACCTAGGAAGGTAAAAAGCCGCATATCCTCTAATGCAGCAAATCCTAAAAAAAACCCACATTAAATAAAGAACTGATGTTATATTAATCTAAGGTAGCCATGGACCACTGCAGTGCATCACCTTATGCTGTTACTTCCTTCTATAAAGTACCTGGTATAATTTATAGAAAGGAAAAATATTTTTCCAAGCTGTCGATGAATGCCGACACGGCAGAAACACCTTCTGTATAGCCAATGAGTTTAAACTGATCTACATTCAAGTCCATACAGCAATTATTCTGCCAGCTTGCCTCAGCAATTATGAGAAAAGAAACAATTTTCAGAGATAACCGAAGCTGGAAAAGATGACTGTGTTCGCCAGCTACATTCCTTTATGTTTGACACAAAGCATTCAGTTCTAAAATGCCCAAGGATTTCGGTGTACAAAGATGTATCACCAGGACAGTAATGAAAGGACCAAGTGTTAGCTGCAACTTTGTTCAAAGAGAAACTAGGAGGAATTAGACACAGGAGGCATTCTTTCCCTCAAGGTCTGAATACACACACACTGAACAAAAAAAGAGCTAAAAATGCACCCTCAGCTCAGGCTTGGACAAGGGCTATTAGTTCAGAGCTATGGTGCGCAGATAAAATATATCTGGGTCCAACAGCAAATCTATACGAACTTACTCATGTAATTTGCATGTTAAATACATTTAAAATAATTTTATGTTCCTCCCACTCTCTCCCCACTCCACTTTCTCCCAAATAGATGATGATACTCAAAATGCAACAGTTAAAGCACAGTTTTCAATTAATATTACTATTTAATATAGTCACTATTTAATATAATCAGAAGATTTCACAGTCAGCAGCATGAACCCTTGGTAACAGCAATTTGCAAACTGGTATTGGCAGTTGACATGGTTTACGATCAAAAAAGAAATCAACTATCCTGCAACTCAGAAGTACAAAAGCTTATATATGTTATGTAGCAACAAAAAGAAGTTAATGCTTTGTTTTCTCTTTTTAGGGGAAGTTTGACAAGGCTTTTTCATTGAACAGTTTCAAAATAAAAATGTGATGCCTGCCAAAGACAGTCTTCAGGAATTTCTCAGACCAATTCCATACAGCTGGCTCAGCATATGAAGCACACTCAGTGGGGGTAAATCTCCAAATTGTCCTGTTCAAAGGAACTCCCCTCAGAATAACCATCATGAGCGTTCACATCACACCAACTTAGATCTGCATTCAAGGTGAGGTTCATCTTCTCCCTTCTTAATCCATTCCAGGACTGAGACTCCAGCACTGTTACTTGAGCAGACACCTAAAACTGGCAAAGTACCTTGGCGAACAAATCCCTAGAGTAGCTTCCACAAGGAACAACATCTTCTTCAGAGGTGTCCATCAGTGAAGATTTTACTTACGGTATCATAACTGTTAAGTCTTGTCACTGTCATATTTAGGGCTAAATATAAGCCAAATAAATCTCTTGCAGGCACTCTCTGATCTGAAGTTGGATAAGATAAATTTTCTTCTTTAGCAGAGCCTTCAAGCTAGTGCAAGGGCTGAACTTGACTCAGGCCCTTTCTCCCAGCAGCAGACTATGCTGCATTTCCACTGAGACCTCGAATATCAAAGACCACAATTTCTGAAGAGGGACCACTTGTGCTATTTCTGTACCTGGGACTATAAGGAAAACACTTTTAACAGAAGGCCTCCATCTGAGATTCCAAGTCCAAATTTCACATGAAGTTGGGTAAGTCTGCATGTGCAAGTCAAAACATATCTCACTACCTTTATTCACATGATAAATCCTTTTGAGATTAAACAGATGTAGGCAATGTACAATTCATTACACATACAACAGCCACGGGAGCCAAACTCAGCTCCTGGATGTTTTGCCAAACCTGAAAGTCTTTTGAAGCATGCAAAACAACGAACTATATACTTATCAGCAAGTCTGTTCTTGCAGGAAGAACAGATACACTGAAGACAGAAACAAACCATCAGTGACTAATGCCATAATGTAGTTTGTTTATTATGTAATTGTTATATATGTATTCACATGAAAATGCATTTTCAGTTCTTCAATACCAGTCATTTTCAATTTCAGACCTAAACAGAAAACATCCAAAGGCTTACCCAGAGCGGCGCTTTCCTCCTCTGGAAGGCATGGATCCTGCCATTCTCACTTGTCCGCTTGACATTGGTGCTACCGGCAAGGCCACTGATCCAGGAATATCTGATGCCATTTCTGTAATGCAGAAGTAGGAAAAGAGGAGGGAAAAATATCCCTTAATCCGAATCTGAAAGGAGAAACCTAGGCAGAGGACATTCGAGAAAGGCCCTTTCAAAAATACACTGAGAAAGCTTTGCTTTTTATTTCTAAGGAAAAGGAAAGCTCTCCAGGCAAAGACCAGCAGATTCACAGCTCCCTTTAAAGAAGCCCAGTTCTGCCAACAGCCATTATGAGCACCCTGGGAGACAGAGAGAATAGCAGGTAGGTACCTCTGTGTTTAAATTTACCTAATGGCTCTACTTTTACTTCTCAGAGGGGCTGTCAGATGAAGGCCAACAACCTTTTACAACAGTTAAACTGCTCTGTAGCGAAATGCAGAGATGAATTCCCAAACGAAGCTGTGGATCATGGTACCAAGATGCCAAGAAAAACCAAACTTAGAAAACTTCTCAGTTTGCCAGTGAGGTCAAGAGTTTAGAGCACGGATGAATTAACAGGCAACACTGGTTATTTATTACTTATATTCTGGTGGCATTCAGAGAACCAGAACTTTGCAGAGCTCCAAGGCTTCCTGTATTTCTGTGTGGTGTCTTGCAGAGCAGAGCCGTCCAAAATCCAGGCTAATATTCATCTCTTTGCCAGTGCTCCGGGCATAGCCACAGGTTAAACCTCAAAACTTTGATGTGAGAAACAGCAAGAGCATACCTTATGCAATGGTTTCCAGACAGCTAATGGCAAGTACTTTTACAACCTATTAACAGTTCATTACACTTCAAAAAAGTGGAATATAAGGTATTTATACCCTTTTCTCCTAGCTCCATGGATTAAGCATGTTCTGCCTCTGCAACTCTTGTAAACTATGGAAGCAACTGAAACTTTTTTAATGCAGAGACACTTAAGTCTACAGTCACATTTAATTATCTTGAAAGAAAATGCATCCTCCTTCCAACCTTTCTTTAAAAAAACCCAACTTGGTGGAGTATCTGGAGCTACAGATAAATATATTCACTAATGGAAAGCAAATGTCTTAAAAAATACTGCTATTTTTTTTTCCCCTAACAGTTAAGTACAAAAGAACTTCAATTATTGAAACAGCAATCCATGTTCTTTCATTATGTCTGGAGTGCACTTCTGTCTCTGCCACACTTTATATAAATCCATTACATAACTTTATGCATTTCAAATAACAACATTTTATCTGTTCACTGATTCCATAAGTTTCTTCTAGGACATTCACTTTTATTAATTCCTTTTCAACTAAAAAGCAACAAAGTAAAGTACTCATCCAATATTGTTCAACAAAGTGTGCAAGGATAAACAATGAGACCTCTGCCTTCAACACTACACCATGGAAAGTCCCTCTGCGTCTAAAGCTGCTGCTACGTGGAAACCCTACATTAAATATATATTAGCATATTGCCATACAAATAAGAGGATGAGCATCCAAATAACTGCTAAGTCACTATTTCCAGAATTAAGTATCCTTAGCAGTCTGATGACAATAATTCACTTGGAACACTCAAACTCACATTCCATGGACACAACTGAAGGTAATTATGAAATGCTCTGCTTACTCATTTATTAAAGCAGACGGTAAGAACCATAATAAATTTACCTGCAAAGTGTCCCTGTCACTCAGAAACACATTCCAGCACAGATCATCAAGGAGATCAGATTTTTTTAAAGCAGTAATAGTAAAACAATTTGAGATCAACTCTGCACTGTATTTTGAGTAAAATCAACACTGTATTTGCAATTAGAATGATAAATTTTTTTAACCTCATTTTCCTCAATCTAAAACAATAATTATGAAAAACCAGGTCAAGGGTTGAATTCATCTACTTTTAAAAGTCTAAAAATCCAAGCTAATTATTTATATAATAACTTCATAGATCACTGAAGGAGAAACAAAGCACTATCCTCGCACTGCTATGCAACCCATGCTTAGAGGTGCATCCAAAATAGGTTGAGTAAACCTCTTCCTGTAGGTTCCTTGCTCTCACCACTGACAACTTGGATAGTTCTGCCCCCAATTTAGGTGGTTGTGGCTAAGCAGAATGAGTTTTTCGGCTCTTATTTTAAGCCTTTAACGTATGGGGTAAAATTTGACTTGATGATCTTAAAGGTCTTTTGCAAACTAGTTGATTCTACGATTCCATGTATGAAGACAAGGGTAGTTAAGCAAGTTTCAAGTAGTAAGGAAAAACAGAAATCATGTATTTTTTTTATGAGGAAAAAAGAAAAAAATGAAAGCTAGAGGAATGGACAAACTACAGTCTCAGTTGTATCAGTGTCCAAAAACAGCTGAAAGAAAATATTTGCAATAAATAGATCAGCTGTCTATCAGGGTACAAGCTGAAGAGTTACTGTGGAGGTATCCTGAATTTCTAGAATGGCACATCAAAAAGAGTGTAATGAAGAAAGTAACTTTTTACATTAAATAGCCTTTAAATATATCTTCATGGTCCTAACAGAAGAAAACTAAGCTCATTGAGCTGACCGCTTTAACAGGGTGTCTTCAAGACTTTCCATTTCCAAGATAAAAGCACAAGGAAAGAAGAATAAATTTATGAGGGGATCCACAGACATTAATCCATGTGAAAGCTCAACTAAGAGGGAAGAAAGCTGCAGGTCCTTCAAACCCAAAGACTTTCCATTATGCAACAGGGTGTGACAGACCTGCATATACATCGATGTATAAGACACCCAATTTACCTTTCCAGTTCAGAGCTTCTCATGACAAAGACACACCAGCCACTGCGCGATCTATTGCACCCTTGAGGGTGGATGCACATTGCTAGCAAAAGCAGTCAGCTTCGTAAGATTTCTTTCCTGACACAACAGAATTAGAGTTCTGCAGATGGAGAAACCAAAAGGCTGGACTCTTCAAGCCATGTAGTGAACACAGCAAGGAAAGAAACTCCAAGGACATGACCATTGAGGAGTATTGAGCATCCAGAACCTGACCTGGCTCAGTGGGAACAGCCAGAGCAGCAGTGAAGCAACTCAGACACAGTCTCAGTGTACAAATGGTGACAGCAGAGCATTACAGGACTTCAGGGACAGAGGTGACAAAGTGACCCCACTGCTCAGCTGCAGGCAAATGGGTGTTGGAAGACACCCGTTTGTCAAAGTTGGATGGTGGCACCAAAATACAAACCACTAGATTGTGGCTGCAAAAACTGCTCGCAAATGCAGCAGCTCCCTGCTGCAGACTGCAAGAACTTCTGGGGAGATGATGGAACAGATCTGAGCTGCTTCCCAAGTATCTTCCATCTGTACTCATCCACAAGCACCTAAAAGGACCAGACCTTTGATGATATTTTTATATTTATAAAAAAGAGCTGGTCACAAAAGCAGAAACATGTTATCTCAAAAAATGAGCCAGAAATAAAATGTGATGAAATGGTCAGCTGTTTCTCTGACTAAGCACCTGAGAAGTTACCTGCCTGTGCATGCTCCAGGAAGAAAACAGAGAGAGGAGGAATCTCAGTTAGAAATACTACGGTAGAGAGGTACTCCAGGGAGCCTATTATCATAAAAAAGAATAATAATTATAAAAGGAGTGTGCATTGGACAGAGACTTAAAGAAAAAAAAATCTATAAAAAAACAGAAGAGCAAACTACAATTGTGTGAAGTTTCACCAACAGAAATATAGGGCAGCCCCCTGAAAGTAAATGAAGCTATTCTGTTGTAGCATAAACTAGTATAAAAGTCCAGCACAGCAGAAGCAGATGTCAAGGTGGCTACATTAAAAGAAAAAAAGGACTCAACAATCAAAGATCATGTTTCCAGGCTCATGTATGCCCATGTCCAAACACACGTTAACACTGATGTTCCCTGAAGTGTTTCAGCAGCAACGAACATTAGGAAACAAGCTGTTCTCTTTCGGAGACTGGACCTTCTCAGAGTGGCCTTTCCTTCTGCCAACAGATATAAAACAACTGTTGCTCATTTTACTCAAAATTAAAACACAAGCATAAGGGTATAATGTTCAGCAAGTAAAACAAGATCAGGCTGAATGTTCATGAAAACAACCCATAACCATCAAGGCAGTGTTCTGAGAATGCCTGAATGTCAAACAGAAACCACTTTTCCGCAGCAAGAATACACGCAGTATTTAATTTCAAAGTTAGAAAGTTACCTAGAGATCTGCCAAAGAACATGGAAATGCTATTAAACCCCACTGTAACACTCACAGTCTTTAGTACGCACTCCTACAGTTAGATGACACTTAACAGCTCTTACCACTGTCATGCCTGGGCATAGGCCTGATCCTGCCACCAACACTCATGTTCATCTTGGAGATCCCTGAGAAGCCATACTAATCCAGGCACAACATCAGTGCTCAATACAGAAACAGCTGAGTGAGTCCCTCCATTTCTACCCAAATTCATTTCACTGCTCCAAGCTTTGGATATTACACTTTCCTCCAGCACCACATGTAAGTCACCCCCAAAATATTCTGGGATCTTTTTGAAATGAAAGACAATCTGCAAATGTAGACTAAAAATATAGGGATAAACCACAGGGATTCATTCTCGATAAATTCCACGTTTATCTCACACTTTGTTGTAGAGATCTGTATAAAACCCAGGTACTGTGCTCTTCACAAAGCAGAACACAAAAAGCAAGCCAAGTGCTGCACAAGGATTCCTCGAAAGTGTCTGTGGACGACAATCACAGCAAGAATTACTGGACAGGCAACACACCAGGATGAATCTATACTTCTCTTTTTACACTGAGAATTAATAAACCGCATCTCTTAAATCCAAACTGTAATCTTGAGCCCCACCCCAGATCCTCTGCCTGAAACACAGCTCTAACTCGTCTCTGGCACAATAGGTGACTTGCCGAGACACCCCCAAAGAAGCATGGCATTTTGGCCAGGTATTTTCACAGCCAGCATCACACAGGTCCGGAGATGGCGCTTCCTGCTCTGCTCCGTTCCAGAAACCACAGCCATACATCTTGCTGTGAAGGTCTGAAATGCAACTAGTTTGTGTGCATGACAAGCTTTTTTAAGTCTGTCTTACTAAAGGTCCTATTAACCACACTATTTTCAGCTACTTGGGCACCTCCTCACCTACACATGCCGGCCACAGATCTGGTCAGGTTTAAATCTGAAGCCTACTGGAGAAATGCCTTTGTGGACTTCAGTGGACTTTGAATCCCTGACATTAACTTTAACAACCAGTTCCAGGCTTGCTATTACATGTCAAGTATCACCGAGGATGCTCTCCACAGGGCTTTTTTATCCTTTGGTATCTACTGTAATAAACAGGATTAAACTCAAGATACCAGCATGTGATTAAACGAACAAGATTCTACTTTTATCAATACACATGCGACAGATTTCCAACCACTAATCCACAGAATGACTGACACGTCAATCACCTCCAAGTGAATCTTTAGCGGATCTAAAGCTAAATGCATGATTACAAACGTGCCCTCTCCCATGCACACCATCATACACAGAGATTTTTAAATGTTTTAAGAAAGCAGATTTCCAAAACTTCTTTAGAAACTGTATTTTTCCATACCCTGAAGTCATACTGGAGTTAGATGTGTCTTGCAAAAAGGTTTTGATTGCAGTCAGTTGCAAAGGGGATTTTCTGCCTAGCAGAGACATTTAAGAACAAACTAAACCATATCTCTCGTTTTAGAATATGCCAACGAAAATACAAAGCTATCATGTAGCCAAAAATATTACACAGAAACACCTAAAAATCTAGCTGTATATACAGTCATTGCTTTTACATGTTAACTACAGATACTATAAAACAGAGCTCGTTCAGAGAATACAAAAAATAAACCATTTTAATTGTTCCTGATAACTGTTAATGCTGTTTTACTTGCATTCCTTCGCCAGATACTTTAAATAGACTCCACATCAGAAAGATCTACTGTACAGAGAGCATATGCAGAGAAAAGCAAAAACATTCCTTTCCCTGCTCTTAACAGAATCACAATAGCAAACACATCATGAAATACAATAAATCCCACCTTTGACGAAGACTCTTGCAAAGATGTTATTTCCTCCCTGTGAACAAAACCTTCTTGAGGAGAAATTTTATCCGCATATAAGAAGTGTCAGAAACCTCTGGGAAGAAATGTAGCAGCATTGGTATTCTGCTCAGAAAATGTCATCACAGATCTGTTTACCTTAACTGTGGACCATGATTCAGCCGGTGACAACCGTCTTGCATACTGATCAATTTATTTGCAGCAAAATTACTAACATTTTCTACTTTAACCATTTAGGTTCTGGAACCAGCTACTAAGATAGGGAGGGCTTTTATAAATAACATATAAATCCCGCTAAATTAAAAACTTTCCCCTCCATCACAATGCCCTGTACTTTGGGTTGTGGGGTGGGTTCCCCCATAATCTTGAAGACAAATTAGGGCATAGGATGAGTGGTTACTAGAGAAACCTCTTTGGAAAATTAAAATCAGAGCATCACAGGTGAATGTTAAATATGCATGAAGTGGGGGAGAGGATGTGATTAAGCTGATCGTTGTGGCGGGGGAGACTGGCTGTTCAGCAGAGACAGTGACCAACCATTTGAGAAAGTAGCCTAACTGGGGGTCTAGAGACCAAATCTAGTCATCTTGCTCACTGCCTTTTCTGCTGTGACTTTGGAAACGCCCAACCTAATGCAATCTAACAAGTCTAAGCGATATCTACCATACGTGCCATTAGTAGACTGGAAAAGCAGGTTCTGAAGCTGAAGAGGTGAACACACAGCCCATCTGTGGAGTCCTGGAATCTCAGTACAAATTGTACTTTTTTGCATGTCCTCTAGCTCAACACCACCGCAGTAATGTGCAAAAGAAGGCAGAATGCAGTCAGAGAATTAGAACTAGGCTGTGACAAAAGACTTTTGGTCTACTTTAGGGGAATTCTTGCTCTAAGTGCTCAGCTTGAGGGACAGTAAGAGACATATCCCTGAGGATAAGCAGCTGGCACTGAAAATCAGGGTCCTCTGAAGCATCCAAATCTAGCCATGCAGAAAGCACGGCACTCAAAACCCAGTTGTAGAAGCATCAATTTTATGATTTGCGACACCAAAAATTATTTCATACAGTACTCCTTAGGGATTTTGAATGCTACTTTGACAATATTTTCCTTATTTTTATTTCCCATTTTCATGCTAATCGCTTTGTTCATTCCAGTTATGTTTGGTAATTCCCTTCATCCAGATCAGGGGCACAACAATTCCCACAGACATCAGGGTGTTAAGAAAAGGATGCAAACTGCATTTATGCTTACTGCCTATGCCTTCTCTGCCTGAATGACCAACAACCCATATATAATTGAATAAACTCAGAACGGCCTTTCTTCATCCAGAAGATGACCCGGAGTCTCACCTCTGCACTTACTGCAGAATGTGTTACAGATTAGAAATTCAACCTGAAGCACAGACAGAAGACACACATTCTACCTAAGGCTAGGTTAGGAAGAAGGGAAAGGGTAGCTGCTTCTTCATTCCTCCTATCTTCCTGAAAAACAGCATGGCACCAATTCACCTTCTCACATATTTCCATGCATATTCCTCTGGCTACTTTTCCCCTTCATGCTTATAAATGAGGCCAGACTCTTCTCAGTGGCGCCAACACTCCAGCTAGCCTCTGGACAGCCTCTGGCTTAGATGAACTATTTTTTGTACTCCCTCTGTAAGCCAATACAACCAACTTGTGCCAAATCATGACAATCTCCCTCAAGAAAAAGAGGTTGCTGAAATTCAAAATAAGGAGAAAAGATTAAAAAAGAGGCCTTAATGGCTCTTGTTATGAAAGCATGCCTTTAATCTTGGAAAATAATAACCTGCCTCACAATTAAAACAAGAAGTATATCTGCACTGTAGAATGAATTTGAAAACTGTCACCAGAAACTAAGTGCCTGGCTTGCCTCCAAAATTTGGTAAATCTTTTCTCATTCCAGAAGTGAGGGCTTTAACTGAAGCAGAACATTGCCTAGGTCTCTATCATGATTATGATGGACAAATGCATTTGAAGAAATTGCATCCGAAGTCTGGAAGTGCATCAAAAAGTGGGCTAAAAGCAAATCCAGAGACCCGGACTAGTGCTGCATTGAAAACACAACCTGAGCCTCCAATACCTGGCAAGTCCCTCAGGGGTAAGTAGTCACAAGTGGCAAAGTGCACATAGGGGAAGTAGGGCAGCTACTCTAAAAGGCCAGTTTGCAGAGAGGATGAAAAGCTGGCTTTGAAAGGCTGTTTCAGGATCAAAGGATCCTTTATTAAAAGAAGAGAGGTGGGTCCTTATCTTACACAAAGGGTCACAGTGAAACTGCAGTGAACAGCAATGGTATCATTTATGCTGTCTGAATGTGACCCTACCTGGTCTTCAGGCCATTGGTATTCTGCTCAGAAAATGCCATCACAGATCTGTTTACCTTAACTGTGGACCATGACCATGTACTGATACAACTTAATTCTGCCTTAATTGATATAATTTCGGCTGATGTTAGTGACACATGGCAGAAGTACTAAATCAATTACCAAAAAATTAGGTTCCCCAAAATATGCATCATTTCCATTTCTAATTTACTTCCTCATCTTTTGGCCAGTGCTGGAAAAGGCATGCTGGGCTTGACAAATCTTTCCTTTGGGACAGGACAGCCAGTTTTTACATCATGAGCAGAAAACATTTCTCAAGCGCTCTTCTTCTACAAAGGTAAGAAATCAGCCAACTACCCCTACTAATTTCTTTCATTAACAGTCAAATCAAGCATTTTCCATAGAATGCCCTTGCTCCAGATTACTGATTATCAGTTTTACATCATTGCTACTTGTCCTTCCCCAAATCACTCATCTTGTTTCATTTCTCTGCTACAAAAAATAACTGTTGAAAGATCACAGAATCACAGAATTGTTTGGATTGGAAAGCACCCTAAGATCATCCATTTCCAGCCCTCTGCCATGGGCAGGGACACCTTCCACTAGATCAAGTTGTTCAAAGATGTTTACAAGCTCATGTTCTTTTATAAATTCCTATGCAATTGTTTTAAGATAATAATGAGTGCAAAGCACTTACTATGTCATTATTTGAGGCTTCATTTTTATTCATCCATCTTCAATTTATTTATTTTAAAATAACATTTCTATTATCTTCTATCAAGAGGTCTGGCTTTTTACTATCCACCTAGTAAATTCTTTTCCAGCAACAAACGCTGGGTTAGATTTCAACCAAATACCAGTGCTTCATCACAAACCTATTTTGTTCATGTGCCAAGTTCAACCACCAATTTGCAGAAATTGCTTTGAAACTACTACTAAAATACGTACAATGGTTTACACAAGACAAACCCCACCCAGACCATTGCTGTGGTTCTCCAGAGTTTACATTATAAGATCTGTGCTCTAAACTCTTATCAACTACATAAAATATACTGAAGAGCTGCAAATAGGCAATGAAATAAAGGCAATGGGTAATAAATCTGCCTACAACATTGACCAAAACTGGTCTTCACCAAATGCAGATCAGGGGTAGCTTTGCTTCCCTTAGAATCCAAAGCCTTCTCTTGACTATTTTACTTTCCCTCTCTAACAGAAATGCACAGAATTCACACTAAAGTCATTTTATGTGACTTGAGAGCAAATATCACTAGATTCTTGTCCTTATTTTCTGTTAATTACAGCAGAATTCAGCTACCAGATTTCATGAGCATATTTATGACAGTAACTTTAGTTTCAAGTTGGAAGAACTTCAACAACGTATTTCTTAAATAAGGAGCAGAGATTTTTTTGTGGCTGACTTCATTCCTGGTTCCCTCTTATAACTGTTTCATATAAATACTCTTATAATTCATTTTCATTGAGGTGGACAAGCACAGTAAGCATTGTCTAAGTTCACAGGTGCAAGTATGTATGGAATTTATACTTTTATATAGAATCATAGAATAGTTAGGGTTGGAAAGGACCTTAAGATCATCCAGTTCCAACCCCCATGCCATGGGCAGGGACACCTCACGCTAAACCATATCACTCAAGGCTCTGTCCAGCCTGGCCTTAAACACCGCCAGGGATGGAGCATTCACAACTTCCCTGGGCAACCCATTCCAGTGCCTCACCACCCTTACAGTAAGGAGCTTCTTCCTTATATCCAATCTAAACTTCCTCTGTTTAAGTTTTAACCCATTGCTCCTTGTCCTATCACTACAGTTCCTAATGAAGAGCCCCTCCTCAGTAACCTTATAAGCCCCCTTCAGATACTGGAAGGCTGCTATGAGGTCTCCATACGGCCTTCTCTTCTCCAGGCTGAACAGCTCCAACTTTCTCAGCTTATCTTCATAACATAAAATTACGTAAAAATACAGAAAATAATATAAAATTAGAGAAAATATAAATTTATTAAAGTTTAAAAATTTGAAAATCCAAGGAGCCAGATCAAGACACAAGCAAGATGTTGTACCTGATCTGCCTTCTAGAACAGCAATCACCAAAAGAAACCATCTCTGGTGGTCATCTTATTGAACCAAGTCATGGAAGGGCCAGTAATAAAGACCATGAAAGATATTCACATACAATTTCTGAGGCAGTGATGACTGCCAAACTACATCAGACTAAACTGATCACTACTGCTTTAGTGGCAGCCCATGATCTGCCCTGCAAGCCACTGACCAGGCTGAGGTCAAGGACCTGAGGCCTTTGTAATGCACCTACGCATACAGAGACATCACTTCCCACCAGCTGCAGAAAGCTCAGGAACAACATAATCCACTACTTTGGTCTACGTTATACATTGAAAATTACTTGTGTCTTTCAAATGTCTTTATTATTATAAAGATTTGTTTTAAGCGTGCCTCAGAAGGTTCATTGTAAATTTCATTCAGAACAGCAACCTGCATTACAACCACTTAATTATCAGTATATTTACAGTGTCCTTGGGCACTGCTGGGTAATCAAAATGCTATTGCTTTCATTAAACAGTATTTTATTGATTTTATTGACTAATCACTTCAGTTCTGCTTGATCAACAAGCAAATGATGCTTATTTGATGTTGCAATAATTAATTGACCTTTCAGGTGTTTCCAAACCCCAACTTATTACCAAGAATAAGAATACTTATGAGAAACACCCTAAAAAAAAGAGTATCACTACTCATCACAAAACATGTTCTAAAAATAGGAAGTGGTTTAGTATTTTTTCCTTTCCTCACAATTTCTAATGCAACATTCTCTGTCTAAAACTTGCAGGGAAAAGAAAACCCCACATTTAACTCCATTTTGAAAACCCAGCCTGAGCCTTGCATATTAAGTATTCAGTTCATTTTATCCCTTTCTAAACTTCCAGAAAGTCAAAGGAGATTTTCTGATTAACATTTCTTTAATTTCTTTTCTCTAGAGATGGAAGAAAACATTAACCTCACTTTCCCACAGCAAAGACAAAAACTTCATATGACTTAAATGAGATGTGAAAGTGAACAAGACAGCTTCTGTAATCTATTACTCCGAACTATTATTTTTCCAAACTCCAGGCCCAGGTTATGAAGCACTATAGTCTAGCCTTCAGACCGTGGAAAAGGACTTTCATTAAGAAAATTCCAGATTCAAATCTAACTGAACCTTAAAAAGCCAAGTGAAGAGTACATCAACCTTCTCACACCATGCAACTGGCACCTATTAGAGATCTGGATGTGTTCAGCTTAAGCTCCCAGAGAGGACAACCTTCAGAAGATCTTCTGAAGTCTTAACTGCTCTGACACAGCAACCCATATTAGCAGCTACCCTCACCTTTGAAGATGAGCTTCCCCAAACCTGACATTTTCTGCAAGCAAAAAAATGTTACAAATAAAGATCTTGGTGATATTTTCTATTTTTTGCTGTCCTGGGATCATTGATGACACTTCTAAAACCATTCTGCCTTTTAGGTAATTTCACATATTGTATCTTTCATGTCTGCAAATAATAGTAACAGCAATAATATCAATAATATCAATAATAATAGCCCACAGGCTTTTGGAATTTCAAAGGTAGCTGCATTTGCATTTTTTTATTACTTTCTAGAATTTCTGATTCCCACAAATGCTCCAAATAAAACACCTGAATGTCACTGCAAAAGTGAAACCTTCATAGGAATATAAGAAATATAAAATTCTGCTATGCTGTGCTGCAGTAGATTCCCTCGTGTTATTTTAGGTTTACTACACAACCAAGAATTTGTCATGAATTTTGGAACACTTTTTTCTGCTTGACTTCTTCACAGAGCTATTCCCTGAACAGCTTTTAGAATACTGAATCTCACATTTTGCTTTTTAAAATTACCGATATTAAAATAAGAGAGAAAATGATGTTTCCAGATAAGCTCTGCCAGGCTTTCAAGAAGTGATCAGCTGAAATGGCCATGTTCTTACTGATTTTACAAAATACAAGAATTCACTGCATGTTCTACCAGTGAACTACCAAACAAATGAGAACATGTAACAACAAATGACTATTTTTCCATGTCCCCATATTCATATTAAACATGATTTGACATCCATTACAAGCCACTTGCTCCCAAAAGTATACAGGCAGTTTTGTGGATTCATCAAATAGAGAAGTGAAGAACAATACTGAAAAAACCCTCACTATAAACAAACTGGATGTTTGTCAAAAAACACGCTGAGTATTTGTCTGTAAATATTGATCAAACTAAGTTTTTTGCTTTGATATTTGCTGACTGAAGAGCAGCACAGACAAGTAAAAAGGACATAAAATTAGTCTGAATGCCAAACTTGACGATGAGGTTCCAGGTTCTACAAGGGACTCTATGCCAAAAAGCAAATAACTAGTGGCAGCCAAATGCACTTACCAAGAAATCACTACAAATACCCTATCATTAGATTTCAACATTAGAAAGAATCATGATTCAATTTCTGAAAATGTATTTACTTCCAGTGACAGCTCACTGACTTGATTTAAAGAGCAGTTTGAGTTAACATACTAACCAAATACCCCCACATAATGCATTTTTCTGCTTGTTAAATTCAACTTCCAAACACACAACAAACACTTGAAAACTATCTTATAATTTTTACTCTGTGTAACTGTATATTTCATACAGCTTGAACATTTCTTTTGTGTATGAAGCAGAGAATATTTTGCCTTCAATACAAACTGTAACTGCTGAGAATAAACGAATGTGCTTTCAAAGGCAAATGAAGTGACAAAAGCAATCCAAAAGTCAAGATACCATGAAATAAGTTGTAAAACCTATATTGAGACTTTATAGCTAGGTGGATCATTGGTAGTTCAGGACTGAAATAGCTATTCATCTAATCTCATGCGTGTATTTTGTCAAAACACTTAAAAAGCACATTATCCCAACATTGTACCTACTATATAAAGAAAATACAAATTAATGGTTATTCATGCGCCTGGAATAAATAATACCTGCTGTTTCCAAGGAGAAAGAAGCTGTGTATTCTGCTTTTTTATCTCCTCTTTTTTCTAAAGGGAGAAGAAAAATCTTTGCTAGTCCAACATAAATGTGGTTGCAATAAAAGTCTGTTACTAAAACATTATCAATTAGCACATCACAATGAAAATATATTCTCCTCTTGCTCCAGGATAGGCACTCCACACTCTCCTACAACACGTCATTTTATAATAGACGTACATGAAAAAAGCATCCCAGAATACATAGCCTTATAAACAGAAAATACAAACTGAAGGTAAGAGAAATGCAAACAAAAATCAGCAGGCTTAACTGTGGCAAGGGGAAATTACTCGTCAGAGGTTAAGAGGTCTGTAGTAAATGTGAAGCCTGTCCAGTGCCTGTACCACAAGACCATCTTCCTTCCCAGGTCAGTTCTCAGCCATGAGATAGCCAGCCAGTGATAGAAGTTAAAAATGCAGGCAGCTTCTAACGGTCAAGAAGTTTCCTGCACAGTAAGAATTTATTGGTCTCTGAAATTGAAATTCTTATTCCTAAGTACCACAGTGATTTTAAATATAGCAATGATGAAAGAACACTTTGTCCTTAAGGCCATCTTGAAAAACCAATACTGACGAAGGGGTTTAGACGGAGACACAGTGAGCTCTGGAGCCGAACTCAGATACATTATTAACCTCCACACATAACACTCTAAGAGACAGAGCCATGACTCTGTGTACCCTGCAATATTTACCACAGGTATGCCCTTCCGAGAATAGAGTGAGCACTGGCATGCTGCCTATGTCTTAATCAGTTCTGCCAAGGGCAGAAAGGTTTTAGCACATCATCAGTAGGTGAGGCAGAACCAATTCCTTAATGTCATACCAACCTTTTCATCAAAGTAGTCAGATACTACTTTAGAGAAGGAATAAAAAGGTATGTGCCAGCTATGAGACTAATGAATAGTTTTCCTCAAGCAAAACATAATTCAGCATGAACTTCATGTTAATGTTCTTTCCACCCACACACACATCTCCAACTGATTCTACTCAACCAAAATGCCAACAAGTAAAACCATCCATCTTTTAATTCAGCTATTGTACCCCAGCACTAAGATTTCGTTTTACAGTGCCTACAGCTGCCTAAGCTCAAATACTAACTACATATTTACATGGCTTCCTTTTTTAAAACATGCATGGAACCCGGATGGAGAACCACAGGTAACAAAAGGGAAAGCTATGGAGAGCAAAAGATATTAATTCAAACTGGCAGCTTTCACTAATATGTAAAAATTTTGTGAAAATTTTTATATAGAATCATTGAATTAACTAGGTTGAAGAAGACCTTTAAGATCATCAAGTCCAACCATTACCCCAAGACTGTCAACATGACCACTAAAACATGACACTAAGGGCAAATTGATCTCCCCTCAAGATACACCCTTATGGCTGTCCCTCCTGATTTCCACTCACAGCCATTCCTCATCTGCCCCCACTAGCGGCCCACACCGTATAGCTGTCACCCCTACCCCCCATGGCCATCCCTGCCCTCCCTTCATGATCTCCCCTCATGACTGCTCCTCACTCCTCATGGCCACCCCTCATATCCCATGGCTGCCCTTGCCCTCCCTTCCTGATCTCTCCTCATGGCTGCCCCCCTTCTCTCCCCTCACGATCTTCCCAAATGGCTGACACTCTTCTCCCTTCCTGATCTCCCCTCATGGCTGCCCCTTCTTTCTCCTCATGATCTCCCCTCGTGGCTGGCCCTTCTTTCCCCTCATGATCTCCCCTTATGGCTGCCCCTTCGTTCCTCTCACAATCTTCCCCCATGGCTGCCCTTCCTCTTCCCCCATGATCTTCTCTAGTGGCCACCCCTTCTTTCCCCTCATGATCTTCCCTCATGGCCACCCCTTCTTTCCCCTCACAATCTTCTCTCGTAACTTCCTCACGGCTGCCCTTCCTTTCCCCCTCATGATCCCTCCTCATGGCCGCCCCTTCTTTTCCCTCATGATCTCCCATTATGGCCGCCCTTCCTCTCCCCTCATGATTTCCTCTTATGGCCACCCCTTCTTTCCCCTCACGATCTCCCCTCATGGCTGCCCCTTCTTTCATCTCACGATCTCCCTTCATGGCTCCCCTTCCTCTCCCCTTACAATCTCCCCTCATGGCCACCCCTTCTTTCACCTCACGATCGCCCTTCATGGCCAACCCTCCCTTCCCCTCACGGCCGCCCCTTCTCTCCCCTCATCATAAAACATCATACACCTCATTGCTACTTTACAGTTCAGAACCAAAGGGCTTAGGAAGCAGGAGGAGGACACCACTAAAAAAGAAATAAGATTAAACCTTAAGTCTGAAAGCAATTTAGAAACACGTACGTCAGCTGGCTTGAAGAGTGCAAGTTTATAAAGATATATTTAACTAGAAGACTACTACATCTCAGAAAGGCACAGGTTCACTTGTTGTACCATGAAGACACTAGAAAGTACAGCAACTCCAGAAACACTCAGTTTAATATAGAAGAAATAAAACCAGCAGCTGTGAGCATTCAAGAACCAAGTCTCAAGCTTGAATAAACTACAAAGACCCCCAAAGACCATTTATAAGCCTAAGGACTTCAAAATGCCCATCAATAACAAAGGAAGAAGAAAATTCTCTATTGCTGTCTTATTCTGTAAGCATCCATAATGGAAATCTTACACTTCATTCCAAAATGTCTGTGATGGGCTATTTTTGGATAGCAGTGCCATGTACCACAAGTATGATTTAGCATGTTTTGTTCTTAATGAGAATCCAGAACAGCCTCACCTACATAACAAACAGCTTCACTGGAACAACCTTAACTCACAGATGCTGAGAGCTGCTGCCAGGGAATCTACAGAGATATTACACATTGTTTAAGCTCTTGTGTAGAAACTGCAAGATGTGGATTCTGCAGGTCCTACCATGAAGCATTTGGGGGAGACTGTTAAGTTCACTTAAGACTCTCCTAACTCCAGCAGTCTGCTGTCCTCTTTGCTGGAGATCACTGCCATGATGAGAGAGACAAGAGAATGGAACATGTCCTCAGCACCTCACCTGGTAATGGTTATCGCTCAGAAATAATAGCTCAAACCCACTCACATTAGCCTTTAACTTACACCAGGTCTGTGGCACAGGTGAGGTACAGCACGGAGCCCAGGGCCCTTTCAGCACCATGGATGGTAACCGCGGCGCTGACCTCCAGCAAGCAGGAGGTCCTGGAAGCCACAGCAGGCATAGGTCCTCCTGAAGGGCAGACCCGCATCTCTCCCATCCAAACTGCGCTTCATAGTCAATGAAGGTCTGATACCCCAAAAGTTATTTTCACAGAAACTCTCTGATGTCTACAAGAAAAGAGCTAATAAGTAATTACTAGGGCTTCAGTTCACCTTTGAATTGTGCCCATGCACTCAGAAAGTATTATTTTCCAGTCAGAAAATCAGTGGTTTGGGTTGGAACGGACCTTGAAGATCATCTAGTTCTAGTACCATGAGAACCTTCCACTACAACAGAGATTGAAAATGCTTCTATATTTTTCTTAGCAATGGTTCATCGAATTTAATTTCGACAATGAAAATGCATACTTCAAACCTTCACTGGTAAGCAAAAACAAAACACAGCTATGATGCAGCTGCTATTCCCAGAAACCCAATTGCACAGCAAATTACAGTTTTTATTTTTTTATATAAATCAGAAAAATTGTCTGTTTTACATGAAAGCAAAACATGTAAGCAGAAGAACACTTATGACTTTATCCCAGAAACATCAAAACCTTTACACAGCTCCAATAATTTGCCGTTACATCCCTAAGGCTGCTGAGAATCTCGTGAAAAGGAAGTTTTCATTACACACCCTTGCTTTCTACTGTTCAAACCACTACCCACTACAGAAAGTGCAGAGCATTTTCAGGGTGACAGAGCTATAAAATATGCTTTACGAAACTAAATTTAAATCTGAGGAAACCATTGGTGTCCCCATGTACTATGATGTGAACATGACTCACAGGAGCAGTCATCAGACTGACCTCTATTTTCTCTAACTCTCTCAACAGGGCCAGCCCCTGCATGCCGCTGTTAAATAAGCCTCTCAGTGGCTGGGGACACAAGAACATAGCGTTTCAAACCAAGCTTTTCTACATAACTACTTTAAATCTTTAAAGTTGGACTCAAAATTGAGCTAGCAACTTTGCCTGTTGGACACAAAACAATGGGAATCCAGCTCGCCCATGGCCATGTTGTCTCTGCAGTAGCAACAGCAATAAAATTTGTTATCAATAAACGGATCAAACATGACTCAGAGGGCAGTGACAGACAACAGCTACTGCCATTTTATAGCTCATTTTATGACTGTAATCCACTTCCCACAGCTACTGTTAAAATCAGCACCTAATTTCAAAGGTTGACGGCTGCCACGTGTTGAGGGTCACTGTGCACTGGGCAGATTAACCACTTCCCATGTGACAGAAGCTAAGCAAATTAAAACACTAGCCTCACACTGACATGGTTGTCAGCAACAGAACTTCACCAGCCTGCCCCTCTTCAGAATATTACCGAATAACTTGAGAGGTATACCAGATACAGTCTGTTCCTACTTATTTGGAGACTAGGGACACACTCTGCAAAGCACCATCCAAATCATAGAAGATAATCTGCATTCTCTTCAGATTTAAACTGCAAGTTCAGTAAGATCTGAGACCACTGACCTGATCTATTTGTTAGATGTCACTTGATTTTTTTGCATTAAAAAAAAAGAAAGACCAACCCAGCTTTATCTAAGTTTCAAAGGCATTTCCAGTTCAGTTTGATTTTCCATCCAGATACTACAGACAATAGGATTTTTAAAATACATGCATTGTAAGGGCACTTAACAGCACCCAGATGCCCACCTGCCTTTGCTAAGAGTGAGCCCGCAGTTACAAGTCCCTCAAATTATCTACTTGCATGAAATTGTGTTCTGTATTATAACTGGAAAAGTACTGGAGACTATTTTTCAAAATCAGGCCTGTGTATTCCACTGAAAACAGGTTTTGCTTTTACCTCGGAGGAATACAAATATGCAGTGTTTTTGTTCTTTGCAGCTCAGTGATTTACTGGCATGCCTCTTCCCATAAAATATTTGCATATATCTGAGAGTCAAACTGTTCTGATACATTCTGTGTTTGCCAGGAAGTGAACGCTTCAGTTCAGTGTAACTGAACATTTAAACAACGACAGGCACCAGGACAAATGGCAGTGTAATTAACATACCAATGAAGAGCCAGTTGTTAATTACTATCCATTTCAGGCATTTTGTATGAGCAACTTACCTGAAAAGCCTTCCCATCTGCATGCTGGCAAAGCCAGTGATTAAACAATTCAACACCCCTTTTGCTTGATTAGAGAAAAAAATTATAATTATTTTATATTATTCTATTTGTCAAATGCAGTTGACATTTAGATGAGAAAAACTGCAGCAGCCCAAATCTAAGCATTTGAAATGAACGTTATGAGCGCTCCTTGAACTAAACAGCAACATATACACATCTAGGGCAGATGTAAGCTAATAGAGGGTCCTAATTTGAGCCAACCGAATATACCTAACAGTACCTGCTGTGCTACATTGAAGGCAGCACAGTTGCTACTTGTAACAAAAAAAGTACCACTTTTCTCTCAGAGGGACTTCAGATGCTACCTACAGAATGAAATCTGAATGCGTAAGCTGTTGAAAAGACTGGGAAGTAGCACCAGTACAATGCCAGGATTCATTTACATTTAAACCACAGTAACTGAGGAGTCAATACATAGCTCAGCACAGCACCGCAGTTAAAATATGGCTGTTACTGGAGTTGTAAGAAAAGTAGAAGCACGTAAGTAGAAAGCAGGATTGAAAACGTAGGACAAAAATACTGAAGATAAGCAAAATGGCAATAAAAGCTAACAAAAAAGAGAGGAAGTGGAAAGTTTAGCAACATTCATCAATATGGAGAGTATCCAAAACAAAGGGTTTCTCTTTCTGCCTGTGCAGATGGCTTTGCCCAAGGAAGACTAGCGTGCTTTGGGTACAAAAAAAGGAAATTACATCTATCTTGAAAACAGCTTCTAATTCATTACCCATCGCATGACTACAGCCATTAATCCATGTAAACAATAAAAGCAAGATCCATTTGAAATTTTGACTATCCAAGTTAAAGTCTGAATCAGCTCTTGTTAAAAAAAGGGCATTCTATGTTTGGAATTGAAATTTCAAACTATGCAATTTATGCACTTTAAAGGCCAGATTTTGCTGAAATCCTGTAACATTCTACAACAAACATTTTGGAGTAGCCAAAAAGTACATATTTGGTCCATGCGGTTTTATTCAATAAATTAATTTTCTTTTTTTTTTTTTAAATAATGGAAGACAATGAATGATTATTTTTTGAAGTTTGTTTTTGTGAACAACGTGCATCTATTTTATTTGGATTATAATTGGAAGCTACAATGTACAAATACAGCCTTATAATGTTTTCCTTTTCTTCATTTGACAGAATGATTGATACAGATGGGCTCACAGAAAATGCTTTACATGTGAACAAAGGAAATATTATTTTCAAGAAGTAAACTGTACCAATTGTTTATATAGCAAGCGCTCACCCAATAAACTTTATTGAGCACACTTACAGTAAAGAAAAGAATGTAGCCTGGATTGGTGTCTGCAAACTTCTGCATCCAGGGCAGCGTCTCTGCACTTCATAGAGCTGGCTCAGACAGAACAGCTCATCCAGAGCCAACACAACTACCTCTAAATACTGCTGGCCACCCAAAATCTCTTTGCTACAGAGAGACTAGAAAATACGCAAGAGATTTACAAGACCCAAGATCTAAAGCCCCATGTCTTAAACTGAAGACCCATATTTCCCTTTCCTATTGAAAATGTTAATAACATTGTACTTTTTGCAGGTAGCACTGAATTAACACATCTTCCATTCTTACTTGACAGTTATGAAGCAGTAAGCCCCCCAAAATTACCCTAAATGACACACATATCTGATCTTCATAAGCCATTTAAGCATAATCTCCGAATATATCTCCATAATGACAGCCCCATTTCTGTCCTCTTAATAACAATAATCACTACATCAACAGTGTTATTTTGCCTTGACTGTTTTGAAAAGGCTATTTTTTTTTCCTTCGCTACCTAATCTCTACAGTATTTTTTTTCTTTACTGCAAAGAAAAATCAGCAATACCATTTGGTATTACAAAATTCAACTATATCTGGTTTGTTTTGCATTTTTACTAAGAGGCATGGGGAAACATTATTCTATTTGGAACCAACCACAAGCTATACTTGCAAATTCTAAAAAAGTATTTTGAGATAGAAGAGAGATACTGAAACAAAATCTTTTGTATCCCCTGCATATGAGACATATCAAAAACTAACATTTCTTCAATGCAAGTTACTGTTTGATACACAGTCCTGATGGACAAAACATTATCACAGAACAATTCAAGAGGCACTATCTTCTCATACCACAGGTTAACTGAAATAAGGAGCAACTCTCCAGTCAGAAATATATGTAAATATGAGAAGAGATCTGCAATTTAAACTTCCCATTAGCTAACGACTGTTCCATTTTTGAGACCTTTATTTTAACTTTATCTTAGAAAGGAGACTACTTTTTTGTATCCTAGAAACATCAAAGTCCATTATAACCTCCATCACTAAAATCCACCATTTACTCCTGAGAGTGCTGTTGAACTGATTTTGGAGTTTACTAAACAGTCCACATTGTAATGAAGAGCAAAGCTCTGAGTCGAACTGACAATTTTGAAATCTAAAACACTGAAGCAGATTGTTTTAATCATCAATTTCAAAGCTGAATGAAAACTAGAGAAAAGAACGGCCAGGCTGTCAACCTCGGAAAGCCAATTCTGTTTGTGAATACAGAATGCACATCAAGAAGATCTGTCCACAGCATTTAGTATCATAGGAACTTGAATGCAAACATAAGACTGGCTAATAGATGATTTCATTTTCAGAATGCCCAGCTGAAATGGGAGAATGATTTCTCTCCACCTACTTCCTTAGTCAAACAAACACACAGAAATAAAACCAACTCCCAGAAACCAATACACCTGCCTAAAGAGCTGAGTTACAAGTTTTCACCGGTATAAAATTTGCTGTTAACTCATTACAGACTAAAAGTAATGAGATCTTATTTAATTATCTTTCTTCAAGGTTCAATCCCAATTTCTTTTTTGTATCTTTGATTAGCCATTGGCTGAAGTACCCCCATCAGCTACTGGCTACAATAGTTATGTCTTAAACCACTGAAACTCCTTCCTCTCACAGCCCACCACTTCCCTCTGTCTTAACACACCTCTAGTGGCTGCCCTTTTGGGGACAAGTTGTTCTCCATACCTTTAGACTTTGGGCTCCATGCTTAAAAAGAAATCATTAAAAGAGCTTTATGGATGATGTGGACAATGCAGTTACTTTTTTTCAATTCAGTGTAAGAATACAAGAATCCTGAGGTTTCACAAAATCTTAAAACATAGCCAAAAATGCATCCTATAGGATCTGCCCTCACTCAGATATCTCATGATTTCTTTTGACTTGACTTAAGAGTTTGTGGCATTTGGCAGCATGTCTGTGGGTACTGCCCAGGGTGGCACTTCCATCTAGAAATACCTCACTAGGAAGAACTGAAAGGACACAACCAGCTCATTTCACATCATCTGACTGCAGCAGGAAGTTGCTGCTCTGGGATCACTCATCAGACTGTGCCAGACTGGAACTCATCACCCAAGACCAAGGAACACCTCAGGAAAAGAAAATATTGTATTCGTAACAAATTTTCATCCTGACTTGGCTAATACAAGAATCACCACATCATGTACTGCGCTCAAGTAAAGCAAAAGTTGACCCCAAAGTAGCAGTAGTTATGGACAAGTTTGCACTCCAAAAATATATATGTTTAAAACAGACATGGCACTAAGTTACTTTGCTGCAAGCAGTAATTTATGAAATGCTTGTTACACCTCCACATTTTTTTTGTTCTTAAATCCCATTTAATATGCCAATCTTATTTCAGGAGGAAATAAATTAACTCTGATGCTTTGTGCCAATGCAGATTAGCTTCCCACACACCTGTATTGTGCTTCACACTTCAGTTAGTCATCCAGATTTCGACAAACGAACAAAGTACTTCTAAACAGACCCCATTCCCAAGGCTAAGCATGAAGAAAGAGGAAGAAAGAAGACTATCTCACAGAGCCCTCCAGTTTTGTTAGTGCAATGTCTAGTTGCAGCTACGGACAACCACCTTTACCAAAAAAAGAACTACCAGTTTAGATCTAAGGCAGCCCAGGAAGCCCACTGAGGCGGCCTTATCCGCACTACAGTTTGGACCCCAACACTGCAATTTCCATGAGCCCTAGCCAGGATGGGCTGCAAACTGTTCCCACTTCTGTGAACTTGCATAACCCAAACTCTCCATTATTAGTAGGAAAATGGAAAAATCTGCATCTAACACAAGTGAGATGCTCCCGCAGAGCAATGCATGGTTCTGTACCAGGAGATCCCACACTGAAAGACTTTCATACCCAGAATTACAGAACACCCAGCTTTTCTGTCTCTGCCAGTCCCCATTCCACTATCTGGAATATGACTAAAATCACATGTATTTGTATTGTGGTAGCTGCAAGCTAATGTCCTGCCTAAATTATCAACTGTTATTAGAACCCCAGACAATTGCTTAATAAAAATTTAATCATATTGTAATTTCTAATCATCATTAAAGATGCTTAACAAGTTAATCTCTCCCTAACATTGCAGATCAGAAAGTCAAGTGGCATAAGGTGGCACAGCTTCACCAATACTCATAGCGCTACTCTCACATTACTCGAGCTAAGGATCTGGCCCCAAGATAAAATAGCTGTATTAAAATCCTCTCACTACAGCTTTTGATTGTTTCTCTACATTGCTTTGCTGTTAATCTGAACAAATAATAACAAAAGCAACAGACTATGGCTTTTAAAAAATACAGCACAAATCACGGTATTTCATGCAGCTCTATCTTCTGCTGTCTGTGGCAGAGCAAACACAGCACTACTCTACAGATCACAGGTCTCCTCACCTTTTCGCAGCTTAAAAACTCCTCATTTTGACTTTGTCCATGCACAGCTACATCTGTCTGACAGCAACACTCAAGCACAGAAAACGGGGGAGGATCATTAGCAACCAGCGAGTTCGTCTTTCAGATGAAATCTGTTCCAGCTGCCTAGATGAAGGGTCAAATGATGCTGCAAAGCCTCTGCCTTGCAGAAGTAGGTATCAGTTCATTTCAAGAAACCAACATATTTCCTCATCCTTCCTGTGGACCGGCAATCTGTGCTTAAGAGAGTTTGAGGACCACTCAGCCAGTCAACTTCAACTGAACCGGGTTGCTGCACAGAGATGCACAGAGCCACACACTTGGCTCTCATCTCCCTCATAGTTTTTGTTTGTTCAGTAATCCCATAACACTCTAAATTCACATAGTGGTCACACGAGAACAACTGTGAAGCCCTACTCTGAGGCTGCTCTGCGGTGCATGCATACCGTACCTCCTGCAACCACATCTTTCTGTGGCTTCAGCTGCAGGCAAGTGAAAACAGAGCAGAAATGGCTGGTGCAAAATGTCCGCTGGGCTCCACTGTAATTCAGTGGTTTCATGTAGACCTCTAAGTGGTCAGAGCTGTTCCTGCAGTGCATAGCTTGGAAGAGCAGACAGGGGAATGGCAAACCAAACCAAAGTCAAAAAGGGCTGTTTGTACCCTACTTTGTCCACAAAACAGCTTACTGATTCTAGCTATGTCTACACACAATGACGATCTCCGTTATCATGTACAACGTGATATCCCAAAAGCTCAATAATATTCATTTAATAGCCTTCCATTAAATACTGATTTTCATTTAATACGTACAATTCTGATATTAAATCTTAATCTGACTGGCAAAGATCTGCTCCTGCTTACTTTATTGACACTTACTGAACCAAACTACTTATATAATAATATTTACTTTCAGTATGACAACCGCATGACCAGCTACAGCAGGATTTAATCTAAAAAAACAACCTTTTTAAACATTAGTTGGCATTTCCTTAAGCAAGCCCTTAACTGTTAGAACTCAACCTGCCTCTACAAAAAACCAACATGTTATTGCATACTAAAACAAGCAAACGGACTCCAATTTTGATAAGAACATTCTTCATTAGTATTGAGACCAGTGCAAGATTCGTTGTCCCACTTATTTTTAACATCAGACACTTGTTGATCCAAAACTAAGTTAATTCAAGTACATCTCCAAAATAAGCACTACGGCATACCATCCAAACATATTTCACGCCATCACACACTCAACAAAATAGATGTTGCACCTCACAAACACATAACACAACATCGAATATATTCCCTCACGAAAATCTCAAAGAGAAGATGTTGGTAAATTTCTTCCCCTCCTAAATGCAGTAGTAACGAAGTATTTATTGCATCTTTTGGTAAGAAAATAAACACATGGCAAAGACCACAAACACACTATGCTGCCCTTGGTCAGTTTCGCCACCTTCATTCTAGATGGTTTTGCTTCCCAACAATAAACCGGGCCAATGTACAGGGAGGAAAAGCCAATATTCCCATCAGTTCCCAGGGCAGACACGGGTCTGCACAGTGCATCTGGCACCCGCTGCCACTCTTCCCGCCCGTCTTCAGTTGGGCACCGCGTCCTCTATTTCCTATCGTATGGCCGCGTATGCTTATGTGACTGTTCACTTCTACAGCGCCTATACCCCACGGCCACAGCCCCCAGCACAAGGAGGCACCGAGGAGGTAGCTCCCAGCGCGGCTCCTCGCCACGGGCGGCCCGGCTCTCACCGCCACCGGCGCCGCGCCCCCTCCGGCCCCGCCGACCGGCGGGACGAGCCCAGGGTGCGGGGGAGAGCGGCGGGGACTGCCCGCTCTCAGGGATGCGGGAACCGCGCCGTGCCCAGGGGCGGGTGTGTGCCTACGGCGGAGGGAAGGCGTGTTGTGCAGCGGGGCCACATGGGGCGAGACGGACTGCCTGCAGCGCAGGGGGCGACGGCAGCAGCCGCTACTCACCGGGAGGGTTTACCGCCGCCGGCGTTGCCATCTTGTCTCTGAGAAGAATTAAGACAAATGCAAGAGGGGAGGAGGGATGCTCTGAGCACCCCGGGGGAGGGGAAGGCAGCCGGCGCCGGGGCGGACGAGCGGGAGGAGCGGGGACGGCAGCGGGTGCTCCCGCCCCGGGTCCCGGCGGCGGCGCTCCCCGCTCTGCGCGGGGCGGCCCAAGATGTCCGATGGCCCCCACGCCGCGTCTGCTCATGCGCCGCGCACAGTGAGCATGTGCTGGGCGGCCGCACATGTGCGCTGGGACAGTGCCCGCCCGGGACTCCCCCCTGCGAGTACCGGGGGGACGCGTCCTTCGTCCCCCGGTCTCGAACCGGTTGCTCCCCTCGGGGCTCGAACCCGCGGACCCGGTGTGCGCGGCTTCTCATGGGGTGCAAGCTCCCTGCAGGGAGGTCTGTGATGGGGCCCCGGGTGCTGGTTGGGGTGTCAGTGTCGGTGCTGCCTCCTGCCAGCCCTGGGACTGAGGGGGAGCGACTGGGGTGCAGCTAAAGGCCTCGCTGCGGGATGCAAGAGAGGAACCTTTGGATGACATTAACACCGTCCCTTTTGTCCCCAAACGGTGACATCCCTTCTTCCCCAAGGTGGGAATGTCCTGTGGGAGATGGAAGTGGGACGGAGCCCAACAAGCCTGTACACCTCCAAAGCATCTTCCTTTTGGGGTTCAGGAGTGCCGTTTCTGTGGGGCCCCAGGACCAACACACAACCTGACATGGGGCTGATGTTCAGCTTGGTCAGCTGCGATGTGAGCCCTAGAGCTTTTTAGCGGGGGTTAAGAGCAGCTATATTGTCACCTTCACATTACAAGCACATTAAACATACGGCTGACTGCAAGATGGGTAGCGCTATACAGAAACACCTCAATCCTTTGTTAATAATACTGATTACCAGGAATTACAACAGAAAATGTAAGAACTCTCTGAGTTCTTTAAAAAAATATCCAGGAATTCAGAGACAGGTCATTCTGGGCTCTGGGTGGAGTATAAGGATTGAACTGTATCCCTCTAAAACCCATGGTTTACCTCACACTATGCCCACGTTCAAGCTAAGCAGTGCAACTGAGCAACTGATCCTTTGTAACTCTCTCAGCTCACATTGTCAGGTTTTCCATTACAAACACAAGGACTAAAAATATGCTTTCAATGAAGTCTGAGATTTTTTCTCATAATCTCAGGTCTTTAAGGGGAAAATAGAGCCAGTACCAAAGAACAAACAAATTGCAAGATTTGTGAAAAGGCACCAGTGTAATAACTGCAGCAGTCACGTGTAGTGTGTACATAATACTGATGAAATAATTTTGATGGCTTTTTCACACCCTGGAATGCTGCAAAGTCCTGTTAATTTTTAAATGCCTCCCCATGTCTGTGCTCAGTTGGCCTGAACAGCCCTGCAGAAGTTAATGGAAGCACTCAAAATGAAAAGTTGCAAATCAACCCCATGCTTTGCTGAATAAGTAACCTGGAATAGTTTAGCCGTTAAGATGTAAATTGGCAGAAAAATGGAGAAAGACTGGAAGCTGTGTTTACTCGTTTCCTGTAGAAGAGCTTAATTAGAGTAGCATTAGATGCTTCTCCTTATCTAGAAAGTGTACTTTATCTTTGATTTATTTTGCTTTTGCCTATCAGAAGTTGAGATGCTTTTCTAGGCATCTCACTACTTTAGTGCCTTCTGATGGTGTGAAGTTTTGGATACTCAGCAGGCATCTTAATTCTTATCTTAAGCCATTTACCCTGCTAATACTAGAAGACTGTTAATATTAGTAATTTTGTAAATACAGTTTATTTCCATTCAGATAAAACATTGTGGTGATTTCAGAGCTCCTTGGTCACAGTATTTCTAGATTCTTACCTTTAATGAGGAAAGCAAAATTCAGAGGAGCTTACCCTGCTGCAGGAAACAGGTTGTAGCTCAGTTCCTTTCTATAAAGTCTCGTGTTCAAATTGCACAGGTAATACTGCTCATAAGAACTTTTCCATGAGCCTCCATTATGTCAAGATACAGACATCCATAAAGTCTATGGGGCAAACCCCCTAATACTATAATGTTAGTAAAATAGCTTATAAAACCGCAATTTATAGCACTGGGCACTTCATGAAGTGTCCTCTGAAGGCATTTACAAATATCCATGGGTTAAAAGTTATCTCTCTCATACAGAAAAGCATTAATATTTCTTATTTTATTTCTATTTTAGAGATAAGGAAGCCACTCCGGAAGAAACAAACCTGGAGATATCTGACAGTGCGCTATCATAGCTTTCAACAGATGTATGGGGTAAGCCTGAATATAATGACTGAGTATAAACCAATAGAAGTGTGTGTGCTGTCCCCTTGCATAATATCCCATGAGACACTAGATTAGCCCAGAAAGAGCACATTTCAGGCAGTATATTTGATACTGTGCTCCACCTAAATAAGACCTCAGGGCTTAGGATGGAACATGTTCTGTCAAATCTACTGTGATTCAGACATCATTATGCAAAATAAAGCTGCTTTTCTTTTTTTGTTTGGTGTGAGCTTTGTTGACTCGCTCTGTTCAGTTTCGCATGTAATTCTTTGTTCACTTAAATAGATTGAGAAATGAGATTGATTTTCTCTCCTCCCCATCTTCTCTGTCTTAATAGGCAGCATTAGCAGAGCCTTTCAGAATCCCTGAAACAATCCATAAATTAATGGAACTATTCTGTGTTTGCTTGTAAAAAACTATACTTCCTTGCTAACTCATTCTGAGCCTTTCCATATCCGTGGTGAGATCTGTGAAACCAGTAACTGAAGAGAGAGACCATCACTGCTCTTGAAGTCATGTTTTACTAATGGTAGAAATGCATGCTCTGTATTTTATTCTCACTGTAATACAAAGAAGCATACACAGTACAACATGAAATCACTATAGTTACTGAATTCATTTCTCGAAGTTCATGCCAAGCTGTGTACCTTGAAAGCCTAATTCCTGTGGAATGGGGCTCCTCACAGCAAAAGCAGGGACAGCACTGGACTCTGCCCTTGCAGTTGCTGAGAGATTAAACAGCTCTGTATCAATACCAAGCGCAAAATCTAATGCACATGCAAGTTGGCGATATGCAACATTTTTCCTGTTCATGTGGCACAACAGGGGGTGCTTCACGTGCCGTATTAATATAATTACAAACAAGTGTTGACATGATGTGTAGCAACAGGAAAGTAAACGAATTAAGAAAAGTGATTTTTATCTCAATCTTGTTATTATGTGCCAGAGAATGTCTGCTAGGTGTCTTTCAATGATTGTTTCCAATTTGGAGGGCTATTATCACTGATGGTAGAGCTCAGCATACATGCCTATTCTGCATCTTGGCAGTAGAAGTAGAAATAGATCAGTTGAGCACCACAGCACACAGTAACTGCTTTTCATTAACGCTTTTCCTTTGAAAGCTAGCTCTGGCCTGCAAAGTGGAAAACCTGGAGTTGTACCTTTCTATGTGTTTTCATCCCATACCATGTACTAATAATTTCTGAAACATTTTTACTTCTTTATGTATTTATATATATTTGTGTGTGGCAGGTGTCCCTCCCCATAGCAGGGTGTTGGAACTACGTGATTTTTAAGATCCCTTCCAACCCAAACCATCCTAAAATTCTGTGAAATAAAGGAAAAAGAAGTTTTTTAATCATTTCCTTTGAAGATCTGAAGTCTTTCTGAGATGGTTTACTCCATGTGAATGAGTCAAGTCCACAAACAAAAATCACAAAAGAAAAAGGTAATAAATTGAAGTGAGTGAGAAAGTATGTACAGCATCAAAAATGGATAAAAAAGGTCTTTGGCTTTCTTCCAATATATGATAATTCCACTTTAACAGAATTGAAAAACAAGGTCTGAAACCTTGAACCTACAATTCTGCAGTAGAATTTTCTTCTCTGGGGACATGAAACAGCTAAGAGAAGTTTCAGACATTTTAATGCAGTATAATCAAAACCAGGGACATTAATAAAGTCTCATACTTTAATAAGACCTCCCAGCTACAGTCTTTGATCCATGTTTCTATTGTAATTGAGTTAATATATTGCACCCAATTCATCCAAGTGTCTCAGATAGTTTGGAATAAGTATGATATATGTATATTAAGCAACCCCATCTACCCAAGTACTCAGAACTGGATCATTACATGCCCTTTTTAATTTGTTTCGTCACATATGGATGACCACACTTGCCTAAATAAGCTATAGAGAAAATGATGACATTATAAGCATGAACTATCATAGGAAGGTCTTAAAAGCATTTGTTAAGGAAATTACAACCTTGTTCTTTAAACTATCCCATATAATTTAAGAGAAAATTGTATTCTTCCTATAAAATGCAATAAAATACCTTGAGAAGAATGTGGAAGTTATATTAATCTCTATTCAGTCCTGGAGGTATAGAAATGTAATTTCTATGATGTTCTCTACAGTTATCACTGTTAAATTTTGCAGTGGTTTTCCTCCAGGGAAAATGACATTGAGTATTAGAGAAACCATCCTAAAGGTGAAATGTCTGTGGCAGAAGTCGTCTTACCTAAGAAATGTAACTGAGATCAGACAAGTATTTTTCTGCTAGTAAAAGCATGGACTTAGAAACCAAGCACACAGGCATCTTTTAGCTCTTAACTTCAGCTCTAACTTTTTCAAGCTTCTTCTAAGTTTGCATAAACTTAACTACGTGTAAACAACCAAAATTTAAACAATGAAGCTTGATTATAAAGCCTGAGAGAGGAATAAGTGGTGCAAACACATTAGCACGTAACTTGCTTTCTTTACAGTGTTTGCCAAGCAGATTTTATTTTACTTCCTGATATTAACATCCCTCACTGGCAGAAGCACTGCCAACAGTACACATCATTAGAGGCTGTTGGTGGTTACCTCAGGCAGAATTGACCATGTAGTGTCTGGGGATATAGTTTTGACAGTGCACGCTTGCCGGTATTCCTGAAACCATTCTGGGAAGCAACCAGGTAAAAAACAAAAGAACTATAAACAATGCTGGTCTACTTACCAAAACCTTGAGATGTGAACAAGAAGATGGATCCCAGAAACAGCACTAGGGTCTGAATCAGCAAACTGGCACAGAGCTCAGAACTGAGTCAAGCCTTTTTTCCCAATGCCATGTTTCTCACTTTGAAATAAAATAGAAACTTATTCATTCGAAGGGATGTGTTTCTGCTATGTTTTAATCAGGGTATTATGATTTAAAGCATAAAGTGACTGAGACCTATTGAGTTGGAGACACAGAAATGATGTTCCAAGTCAGTAGATAGTCATGAACATCTTCATCCCCTTCCACCTTCGGGAATAAGGGTAAGAATAAGCTAAATTCTTCAGGAATAAGCATGCACATCACTAGTAGCTCCCGCAAGGAGAAGGCTTTCTTTAACAATTTTGCCACTGTGTGACATCCCCCCAACTCACTACTCCTACAATACTAGCTGGAGTAAAAACATTGTCAGTTTAATAAAAATGAACAGTAAAACCAGAGCTGGGCTTTTGTATGGAAAAAGGGTCTTGTTTCATTCACTGCTCAGGGTGGGACCAAACTGCCAGTTTCCCAGATTCCTGCTGTTCCATCTGCTCTATCACAAAGTCTATGAATGCAATAAAATGTAAAGATTGAAGTAATGTAACATCCACACATCTTGGCAAAAGTGTTTAATTTCTTGGTTCATGATTTCCAGTTTTACAGTATTTCTAGAGTTGTTCTGTCTGTAATCCGCAAAAGATTGCTATGTTCTGGCATACAATAAAGCTAACGGTAGGGCCACGCCGTGTTTACATTTGTGGGAATGCAGTTTGAAAAGTACACTTTAAGAACATGGTATGTTACAAAAATACTGCTGCCAACTTGGTGGAGGCCTTTGCCTTGTTTGAAATGAGAATTTATGAAGAGTATTGTGGTAAATTTCATAAACAACATTCTATTCTCCTTACAGAGTTTTCTTTATCTCATCAGAGAGATTTACTGAGGATCGTAAGCTGCAAAAAGACTAAAATGGAAGAAAATCTCTGACAGTTAATTGCAACAAAACTGTCTGAGTCCCATGAGACATAGAAGGCAATCTGTGTTTTAAGGAAAACAAGAAATTATGAGGAATCTGAAGCATGCTATGCTATTTCAGTCGAGCACAGGACAGCTGGAAAGAACAAATATGTGAAGAAAGCGTCTGTCTGATACTTGCCCTCTATTCTAATGTGCTCCTTCATTGCTTTCTTTAGCCCTTCTTTCTCCAGCTACACAAGATAACGATTTCCAAGAACCATAAAAGAGAACAGAAACACAGGCATTTAATTGTCTTAGAAATTGAATTATGATTTATGGCAGATTTTACATTTCACAAGTAAGACATTATGCAAATTCTCAGCAGATCCTTCCATTTAAAAGCCTGCATGAAATATTTTTGGTAGCTTCCTACTTGATTTTATTTCTGAAATATACAAACTGAACACATGTACCTGTGTCTCAAATAGCAGACAGTACATGCTTAATTATGTTCAAAAATCTAATCCCTGAATTATGGAATGCATCATAATTCATTTCTACATTAGCAGAAGTGTTCTTTAAAAGTGATGGAGCATCCCTTACCATATGCTTTATGATTCTTGCGTTTGCGTTAACAAAGAAGGAAGAACCATCTTGAATATTTTAATAGCTGGATATATAGCCACAGATAATTTTACATCCTTATCAATCCATCCAGATCACCTAAAATGTAATCTTAATTCTTTTACTGTATCTGATAATATATAAAAATTAAAGTGTATTAATATATTTGTTAAAAACCATTACCAGTATGTAACAACAACCAGACTGAAGATCCACCTCGCCAAGCAGTTTGTTTCTGACAGTGTCCACTAACTCTGCAATGCTTCAGAAAAGAGGGTAAAGACAAAGCAAACACTGAGTTATACTTCCCTCTGCTGTACTCTTGCAGCTTCCAGCAAACTGCAACTAAGGGAATTTGTGCAGTAGGAGGTTTCATCTGCATAATTAAAACCTCTCTTAGCATTAGCCCAGTGTTCTGAATTAATTGCAAAATGTCACATCAATTAATTTCTATCCAGCTGGGCTGGATCATGTATTGATCCCCTCAAACAGGAGGCTGAGCGTCAGGATTTTAAACAGCACATTGATGGAGTTGGCACAAAGATTCCTGTTTTGTAGCTGCATCTTTTGGGGTAGCAGATAATGGTACAGTGCAAATAGCACTGCAAGGCACACTGGGATGAATGCTTATAAGAAAAAGACTGGAATAGCAATGCCTAAGGTGTGTGGTTTGAATTGGACAAAACAGTAGGGAAATCTATCACAAAATATCGTAAGTCCAGGGACTGAAATGCATTTTACTGTGTTCATCTCATCTAAATTCACTATACCTGAGCGTTTCACATCCACAAAGTTCTGTTGAAGATAAGGCTCCTGGAAAATATTAGATAAATGCATTTGGGAGGAAGCTAGAAAATGAGCATCTTCCTTTTCCCACTCATCTTGGTCCAAGAAAAGAAAAGGAAGAAAAAGTAGTTACCGTTTCACAATTCAGTCACCATACTGCAAATTCAATGTGATGAGAGCTAGGGTGATACTTTGGGCTTTTCCTGTTTGGCTAGCAAACTAATCCACACTTCTGAAAAAGCCACTTATTGCTCCAGAGTAACATTTTTCCCTGAGTGGCATTTGCTCCAGGGCAGCTTGCTCACAAGAAGCCTGGAAATGAAATATGTGAAAGCTTTGTCAGTGGGATATAAGCACGACGCTGGTTTTTCATATTGTCTCTTTCATGATGTATTTTATCCTGTCCATTGGTGTGAGCAGAAGGACAGAGAAAGAGAGACCAGAAGAATGGTGGATTGGTGACTGATTCTTCAGAGCCTGAGCTATCATTTTGTAATGTGATGTTTATAGGTTTTGTCAGGGATTTCCCATTCTAAGCACGTTGTGCTTCACCTCAACTTATGATCTATCAATTAGAGTATTGAACGGTGATGGAAGGCAAAATCAGAGAGCAGGATTTTTGAGGAATGCTTTTGGTGCATTGGGGCTATAGAGGACCACAGGGATTATGCTAATTCCCAAACCCCAGTAGGGAGGATATTAAGCTATGCAGCTGTATCTGTCTGGACAGGGCTACACATTTTCCCCCATGCTACAATTACATTGCCAGCATCTGTGGCGGTGACTGTGAATGATGGAGACAGACCAGAGCAGTGAGCAAGTGCAGGAGGGAGCTGTGTGAAATGTGGTTAGCCAGAGCCTAAGTAATAAAATGAGAGCACAGGAAAGTACTGCCCCCAGCACTTCCTGGAATGGTGCTGGACACAGCTGATCTTTGTCTAAATTTGACTTTAATCATATTTGGCATCAGTCTAATGTTTCCTCTGTGGCTTCTGTTGCCTGAAACAGAGGAGAGGACAGTGAGACTTCTTAATTATGGTCAGTCTGCCTGAAAGCTGCTGGATGTTACAGAGCCATGTATGAAGATTCACCTTTTGAATGGTCAAAACCCAGTGGTGAGTGTGTACACAGTTTTGACATTGTCCAGTGCCAAAATGAGGATTGGATAAGGGCTGCATCCCCCTGTTTACCCTCAGCTGTATTTAGAATGCCTGCTTTCTAAAACTCCAAGTTGAGTCTTAGAGAGTTCCTCCAACTGACTTTTACAGTAACAACCTCTCTGATTTTAGCATCTTCTAAAGGCCTTAGGAAATCACGCCTTCAGGAATCTCATCCTGAAGTGAAAGTTGGTCATAAAAATAGGACTGAATACTCTGCATTTTCCCAATGAAGATCATTTCCTCTTGTCATTCCCAATGAATAAATTCCTTGGGGGATTTGTGGTACCTCTCACTGCCTTACCCTAGGAGCACAGATGACCAAATAAATAGCAATGTGTCCTGAAGACTAGCAAAATACATGTTTTCCTGCAATATTTTTCATGGAAAACTATTGATACAATATTTTCATACTATCATGACTAATATCAAATGCTGTTCTCAGACATTATTTGAATTGTTTAAAAAAAAAGAATGAACTTCTATTAATACCATATGGGATCAGATTAGCCCTGCTGCTAAAATATTCATGGAGAAGGCAACTCCTTCCATCTTTTCCTGCTCAAAGCAGGAGCAAAATAGACATAAGTTGTGTGATTACCAGTTTGTGGGTGACAGAATTCAAGGTCATGTTGAATTACTAATCATCTAACCATCACTTGGCAACACACAGCCACAAATACAAAGCCCATTCCACTGAGTTGTGTTACAATAAAATACTGATAACGGGGAATAATATTTTATTAAAATATAAATTATTTTTCTGGAATTCACATTATATTGACCCCGTATTTTTAAGGGCAGATTAACACTAACTTTTCTGGTTTTCTGTATTGTGTCTTCAGAATCAAAACTCTGCCACAGCCAAACAAAGGTTTAAGTACCCACAATTAAATGGCATGATTCAATGTTTTCACATTCTTATATGTGATCCTGTTGGGCACATCTGAGGATTAAAATAGAGAAAAACTCAGTGGTAACTGCTCATTTATCCATGTCTTCACTGCCAGGCAGAAGACATAATACTCAGTAAATTCATGGCTTTTTGTCACCACCAGATCATATGGGATTGGAGCTTCTCTCCCAGATAGTCTAACATCCATTACATGGCTCACCAGCATTATCTTGTTTGTATAGAGGAGTATATTCTTCAGCAACCTGGGCTTCCTACTAATACTTTGGGCTGTTGAAGTCTAAGACAAATGAACACTAAGTTTCTATTCTACCAGGAATTGAAAGTTAGACATGCACCTCTTGCTAGCAAGGGGTGACCATTTATATGCATGTTTTTAAGGAACTTCTGTAGCGTACAGTCCCACATAGTACTGCCCTGGTTTTATCACTTCTCAGGCATACATGCATGCAAAAGGGAGAAAGAATTTGAGCTCCAATTAATAGATAATATCAAGTACTTGGCCTGATGCTGCACACATCCTACCATTCTAGTCTTTTCCAAAATTAATTTCCCTTTAAAAAATATATCTCTCTCTAGTCCTTCTTGATTCTGAGGAGAGAGGTGTTAGCTTTTGTATTCATTAAATTGCTGAATAAGCCCTAAAATAGAGGTCACTGACATTACTTGAACAGAACTTTTTTTTCCAGAACCTGCAGTTTCATCAAAGTGCGCCTTTGGAACACGCAGTATTTTTGCCAAAAAAAGAGTTTAGAAAAAAAGCTGGAAGCATTATTTACTCACTAATTTTATTTCAATCGTATCAACATCGTCAGTTTCAATCAGAGAAAAATGTTTAGTTTTACCTACAACCTTTATGTACCTACCTTAGCCTTTTGTAACATATTTTTATAATACTTAAGTACAAAAGTCAAAATAGGATAAATTGCAAAAGTCAGTATGAAATACATCTATTAAATGAAGCAATTCACCACAGCTTTCTGGACTTGAATGCATTGTTGCCACACCAGCCCCCCCTCAGCTGTTATTTTATGATCAGCTTTTTTTAAGGTATATTGTGGCTATATTTCCAAATACCTGTGCTTACCATCAATAATTGTGTTGGGTTATTGACAATACTGACATTTTTTATTACTGCCATTAAGTTTCAGAGTAAACAATTACATTGCTGTTTTATTCAACAAGTCTGCCTGCCTGCTCTGCTTATCCTGTGGTCCCAAGTGCCTCCAACTCTGTCTAAGTGCAAAAAAACCTACAGTCATACCTATAACAACAGCTAAATGATGAGCAGAAGTTCGCAATATAAAAACCTGCAAGATAATAAAATAGCATTAAAAAAAACCCTGTAAAATTAAAGTAAATGCAAGTGCAGTATATATACTACATTATTCATCTGCATTCAGTAAGAGTCTGGGTTTTAAATATATATTAAGCTCCTACACGATTTCCTTTTTACCAGACCAGATTGTGAAAGAACATCTAAATTCTCCTGCAAAATTTATGTTTCATTTAGCTATGGAGCACAAAGAGCTTTAATGCACAACACACAAATTGTCGTGTTCTTGTCTGGGGAACAGTCCTGAAATCATTAGTCAGTTTGCCAGCATAAGGAACATAACACGGAATCTGTGAAATGCATATGGTAACAGCTAAGTCTTATGACCAATCTGGTTTTTATAACAGTCTGTGAATACCTTTAAAGTAAATTAGGTCTATTAATCCATCTCTGATTTTGAATGGGGGTTTTATCTCATGTCAATTGTTTCTTTGCAGTATTGACGTTTTGTGCTTTAACCGTATGTGCTGTGATTAGAATGCCAGAGTAGACGGGGATCATTAAAATAACATTTATCATCTTAAACTGTTATTGTTAGTTTTGGAACATATCTAGCCTTTTTAATGTGTTCTCCTTAAAGAGAAACAAATGATTTCATTTTCCTGGGAAGTCCAATCTGCTCTTGAGAAAGCCTTGCTTTGAAGCTGCCTGTGCTGTCTGCTTAGTTCTCCTAATGTTTGGGGTTTTTTCTTTATACGTATTTATTTCCTATTATTTTTTATTCTATTTTTATTTTGCCAGTGTCCATCTCCGGGAAGCCAGACAAGACTGACACGTGGCATCCTGCGGGCAAATTTGCACCTTGTCAGAAAGGCCTAGTCCCACAAGAAAAATTGTTTGTCTAAAAGTGCGCAGCACAGCTTTCATCTGCTCTAATTAAAGCATAAATGTCATTGTTCTGAGGTTCTTTAAATTAGGTTTATTAAGCTATATGCCACACTTTGGAATGCAATTAATTTGTGCTTAAGCTTCCCATTCCCTTTAATGTCACAGGGGATGCAGTTGATACAATGTTATTTAATATTTGAACAGAAATTAAAGAAACTGAGATTAGGCAAGTTTGTTGTGAAATAAAAACTTAATAGAACTGAGTGAAGCAACTTGTTCTGGCAAGAGTCATTTCTTCTGCATGTTATAGTGCTTCTGTATGTAACTTCAGTTTCAAAATCACACTCCCTAACATCAAGCATTTATATGTAGTTCATCTAGTTTATGAAAAAGATCATTTTCATCTGCAGCTACATAAACAATAACACTCACACAAGGGTCGTGGGAGGTTATTTGAATTACAAATAGTTCACACAGTTGTAAATGTACCCCAAATTTTCATTGTGCAGGTTGGACTGTGTATTAATTTATCAGCTGAGTCACTAGAACCAAGGTTATTACTTTGAACACAAGGTTTAACTGTGTAAGTATAAGAATCAGGTCCCAGAAAATCTCTTGGATTTGTCTTTTTAAGGGGCTAAGATTTCATAGACCAGTTTTACAGCAGATTAACTTAAGTATTTGCAAGATCACACACCATGAAATGTTTTCATTAAAAATAAAAAGTAACAACAAAAGCTGTAGCATTACAGGTTAGGATATGGCTCTCCTGAAGTTCACACTCACCTACAGACAGTAGATCTGCAGGATGAGTTTCTTTGGACCTCCAGGAGTTCTGAGAAAACCAAATTATCCCACAAATAATATGACATAAATTTCTTACTGTCAACATGGTGCTCGATTGCTTGCAAAGCTTTAAAAGAGCAGGTGACAAACAGGCAAGGTATGTGACCAATGCACTGTGTGTCAACCCTGCCCTTCAAGCTTGCTGTTATTGAAAAGGGTTTACAATGATGAGGACTTCACATTCCATTTCTTGAAGTATCTTCTCTGTTTAATGTTAGTACTAAATGAAATTCTGCATTTCTTGCCTAATGAGCAACTGCTAATTAGTGTGAGTGGTTTAGAGGAGTGTACAGATGCAAGACCTTCTCACTGCATGGAATGAGTAATAATGAACAGTAAAATGAGACTGAGGAACTGAATATAATTTAAGTCACCAAGAGGTCAACTCTCCATAGTGTACAAGCCTTGTGCTGTATGAGCTGCAGAAAAAAAAGCACCAAAACTGAACAAAATGTTTTAAAAAGCACAGTGTTACTTAGCTATTAAGATCACTTGCTGAGTTGTGCATCTCTGGTCCCACACTGTTAACATACACAGTACATTTGGCTGGTGACTGTGTGGCATTGAGGTATTCTGTCTATTAGAGACTTACATTTTGCCTTCTTCATTTCCATTAAGGACATTGCTTGCAGCTAGGAAAACATTTGGGCTTGAAAGTCTGACTCATAAACGTAACCTTTAGTTCCAGAAACAGTCCAGATCACAGAGGCAGAAGCAGCAAAGAGGGATGGATTGAGTTGCCAGTCTTACCTGTAAGCTAATGAAGGAGTAGCATGGCTGTTAATGTAGATGCAGTGCTTAGGATAAAGTAATTTTTCTGGGTTTGCTCCATTGATGAATGAAAGGCAGATGTAAGGTCAAACTTGAGGTAAAGATTAGTTTATTAACAACAAGATTTTTTCAGTAGATTCAGTCCATAAGTCCAGTTTCCCTAAGAAGGCATTTTTTACTACCATCTAGATAAATAAGAAGTTTAACTTTGGGTCTACAGAAGAGCTCAAAACCACTTCATACACAGGAAACCATCATTTGGATGGAAATAGAGGTGCAAAAACACTTGTTGTAAAGGATGAATACAAGGAAAATCAAATCTAGAGATATAGAAAATAAAATCTAAGATACAAAGGTAAATACAGTTGCAGTGCAAAGATTTCTGACTAATCACCAATTCGTATTTGCAATGAAAAAGAGCTTAGGATCCACAAAACTAAATTCTCACATGGGTTCTATCATCTCTAATATGCTTCTTAGAGATAAACAACAGCATGTTAGTAAGGTCTTGCTAAACCAATGATCCCTAAATATGAGGAATGCGGAGACAGTAGAATTGTTGTATCACTGTCTTATCTGCCAAAAATAAGAAACAACAGCTACCCAGACGTGAATTTGGCTTTGACACAGAACAGCATAAAGTCAAAAAATATTTCTTTCAGTCCAGTGGAAAAACATCTGACCAACCTTTCCAGAAATGCCTTTTAAAAATCCCCTAATAAGCTCGGTGGGTTATGAAGTGATGTTGGATAGCAAACACAGACCAGCAAGAGGTAATAATACATAGTTTTGGGTTTATTTACTTATGACACAAGATTACTTTGGAATATGTTCTGGAAGAAGAAAATGCATGGATAGATACAGAGACACTGTGTTTCTATAACATGGATCACAATAGAACAATTTGGGAAAGAAACAGGGAACCAGATTGTCAAAATCGTGTAAGTGGATGAAAATAATGTCTTTCTGTGGAGTACCTTCTTTGAGAATGGAGTCAGAAGGCAGTGCAAATACATTTTTACCCTGATATTCTGTGAGCGTTGTTAGTATTAGATAGCTGTGTAAAAAGATATTTCACAGTTTTACTGACATTAGGGCAGCCTTCCCTCTATTAGCAGTAAAATCAAAATGAAGAAATTTTTGCTTCATACGTATCAAGGTGCTATATTTAGTGAGGTACTGTCAATAAAACATAAATGTAGACCCTCCTGTTCCTACTCACGTACTGTCTTCTGTTAATAGGTGATATATTGTTCCTGTTGTCAAATAGAAAATGAAATTTATAAGTGGAATGAGAGTCTTAAATACCTCCAACAAGCCATTATGAAGTTCATGATCACACGCCCTATCTGTTTTAACATATCACCATTAATTTATCTGTTCAGGTAATTATTTAGTCCTTATCTCTGTCTCCCATGTTCTAGATCACTTTTCAACAAGTCACAGATGTAAAAAAAAATATGTATATTTAACTCTTATGCACGTCTTCCTGACCTTAGTCCAGCCATAAATGAAATCAGTGTCTGTGGGAAGGCTCCGGATTACATCAGTCAGAGATGCTGAGTGCTTTTGATCATTAAAAATGTTCCCTTATTTATTTGTAATCATTTTTTTCCCAAGAAATAAGGCTTTGTTGTTGGCGAGTTCGAACAATTCATTACATTCGAAAACCAAACACAATGCTTATTTCTGTTAAGCTGAAGAAGAGTAGAAAAAAGCAAGAGAATTCATGGGAAAGGGTCAAGAGCTGTAGATGAAGCCAAAGCAAAAATGCCTCAAAAATCCTGAAAATCGCTATTGGTGGAACACAATGAATGTCCCTGAAACCAGATGTGCTGCTCCCAGTTCCCACACCCCTGAGCTGACATCCACTGGTACTGCAGAAGACATTGTTCCTGTGTTTGTAGCCCCTACACAAACATCTCTGAATGCAGCACATTTCTTCTTTTTTTCTAATTGCCAGGCCCAGAAGTCCTCATGGGGAAAGGTCACTGGGGGCTATGGCTGGTACAGGGCATTTGAGTATTAAAACACCATTCTCATCACTGACTCTCCAGTCCTACCCTCTCACTGAGCATACCTGGCAGGGTGTCAGAGTGGGCTCCCTGAGTACTGTGCAGAGCCAGGACCACTAGTGTCATCTTTTATTCTTTTCAATCATGCTCAAGACTCTCTTTTTCCAAGTCCACATCTTTCCTTCAGTGAGGATGCAGTTGAGTAACAAATCAGAGCTGTAAATCTGTGACAGTTGACGACCTCACCTTCCCATGAGTTTACACAGGGCTGTCAATGCCTCCTCTGTGATGGCAGTTTCTTGAAAGTTTCCTGAGCCTTCCTTTTACGTGCCTTAGGCTGAGAACATGGTCAGCTAAGCCAAGCTGCAGAGCTGCTTAGGTGGGCATTAGTTTTGAAGAGGAAGATGCACAAGGATAATACATCACTTTGAAAACTCTGAGGTACAGTATTTCTGATAGACTTTATAATCCTCTGCTGTATGAGCTAGCATAGTTTTATCTTCAATGGAAACATGAAGCTAGTTCCTCACAGAGATGAAACAAAAATGAGCTGTTGCATCACTGAATCATAGAATAGTTAGGGTTGGAAAGGACCTTAAGATCATCCAGTTCCAACC
>WYDI02009675.1:0-40154 GCA_009867235.2 Psittacus erithacus
AGTAAACATTACTGAGCAGCAACTGAAACCATCGGTGTTATCAGCGCTGTTCCCAGGCTGAAAGTCAAAACCACAGCGCTGCACCAGCTCCTAAGAAGGAGAAAAATGACTGCTGCTGCTGAACCCAGGACACTTTCTAATGAAAAATTTTTCTACAGTTTTGTTACAGGTAAAAACAGAAATGTCAAAAGCTATTCCAAATGACATCACTTCTACTTTTTAAAATGGATTGTATAAGGGCTTTGGGGAAGAGAGGAAGGAGAAGCAGCTTTTGTTTCATCTTGCCACCTTCCTGACTCCTGTAACTGAAAGGTGTGAAGTTCTGAAAAGTGTTTGTTCTAGTACAAAAGGCTGAAATTTAGATTAGTTTTCTCTGCTTTCTGTGGGCGTTTAAATAAAGATTTCCTGCATCTTACAAGAATGCTCTTAAGGTGCCTTTCACAAGGATGCTCTTAAATGGTGCCTTCCCCTCTGTTCAGCTTAAGATATTTTTTTAATGTCAAAATGCCTGTTAAGTTTTTTCTGTAACTTAATAACTTTAATGTGGGTTTCAGGGAAACCCAGTTATCAATCTCGCCATAAGAAATTGTATGAAAACATTTAGATATAGATATAGCTGTTATCTGCCACATACTTGAATTCCAATGAGAGGTGTGTGTCCCAAGTGACATGAAGAGTAATTACGTTTTCAATTTGAAGGTGCAATTGTAGGCCCTCAGCAAGGAAAGTGTAAGCAGGAGAAATGTTCATATATGCAGCATGTTCTCTCTAGAGGTATTAAAGAACCAAGCAGGTTCATTGGATCAGGTTTAGCTTCAAGGGAGGGCGGAGGAGAATTACTTGACTAAATCTTTCCCTGAAGAAGGAAGGTCAAAAGAAACTTTGCAGTTACAGTCTGACAGCATTTTTCTCTTCTTCAAAATATTCCATTTTCTTTTAGTGCTAGTGGGTTTGTGATTTTTGGGGACATAAGAGTAATAAAGGCTGCCAGGAGAGGCAACGTAGCCTTCTTCATTTGGTAGGGATCTAGACTGTCAGGGATTGTGAATTTTCTGTGGAGACTCATGTACAGTAAATGAACTTAGACACTACCCAAAGGCTTGACAGGGAAAAAAATTTGTATGGCGCTTAAATCAGCTTTTGCCCACCGTCTGGGTTCAGGAGGGAGCTGAAATAGTTAAATGAACCCATTTATACTGAATAAAAGAAAATATCTTGGTACTACAGTGTCTCTACAAATTGTGGAATCTACAGGAGATGTTTTCTTTTATTGAGGTGTGTACTTCTGCTTTTCAGCCCTCGTTTCAGACATAATTACAATTACCATACAGCTCTGCTTTTCTAAACTGTGTGATGTTTCTGTGTTCTCATGAAACCATTAAGACTTTATCATCATTATTTAACAAAATCTTTTCGTCTTTGCATAGTTGACCAGATTGAAACCTTTAAACGATAGGTCTTCCCACGAGTGTCATGTTCTGGGATTTTGCTGATAAAATGCTATTGGTGAAGGGAGCTGGGATCATATTTTTTTCTTGGAAAGAGACATTAGTGAGAATTTCTGTAAAGAAATGCTCTGTCATTTGCTTGTCTGGATGAGAGTTAAGGCAAGAAAAATATGGTTAAAATTCAGGAAGAAAATAGTTTGATTTGAAAAGGGAGCATCTCTAGAGCATGTTGATCCATCCAGTGTGATGAAAAAGCATTTTCATTTGGAGTTGTTGCAGCGTGGAAAATAAAATGGGCTTTGATACCAGAACTCTTTAATCGTGGATATATGAAGTTTTATCAATTGTATGACTTCCATGCAGAGAGGACGTCATCCAGAGAAAAGCTAAGAGGGACAGTTCCAGCTGGGCTAGCAGGGCCTGGGATGGGGGGGGGAAGGCTGTCTCTCTTGTTTTCCTGCCCCTGGAGTCTCCTGGGTTTACTCTCTCCACATGTGGCACCGGCTGTGGTACTGGGTAGAAAATAGCTGATTCCAGTTCATCTTGTTCAAATTCACTTTGCACCTAACAACTTGCTGTTACAAGCATCTCAATACTGTCATAAATTTCACAGTGGGTAACAGGTGGCTTATTATCAAGTTATTTCTCTATTCTTGTAGCAAAGCAATTACCTTGTACTATAGTGTTAAAACATTATTGTCAGCTAGATCCAATCTATTCCGAACCCTACAGATCCTTTTGGGATGTTCAAGTTGCAAAGAATGTAAAATAAAAAGGAAGAATTGTGAAGTTCTGCTAGCACTTATATAATCTGAATGGAGGATATGGTGTTTGTTAAAACATGCTGTGTAATGGCAACAAATTGTCTGAAAGTTTTGGGTAATTGACCTGTGTCCAGATCACTGATATCTATAATGTCCATTATATCTATTGAACAGAGAAGTTTATTTTATTCCTCAAGGACTTGATATTTCTTTATCAAGAGAAAGTAAAAAAGGAAAGTAAATCTCCTTTATAAAAGTGAAATGTTCCTTGCTCTCAGACAGACAGTATTACTTTTAACAGTTTTGCCTGTGTAACATAATAAGCAAAGAAGTCATAGCAATTCTATGATCAAGGTCGATTGCTGTTTCTGTTATCTGATTTACCTGGCGCTGTCAGGATCCACCTGCATGTAGATGTTCGCTGGGAAAGTGAAGAAGTTGCTGTTGCTGAGCCAGCTAAGGCAGATTAGCTCTTTGTGGTAGTGTGATGATGAAAGATGAAGTAATTTGGTGATTTTTCCAGTGCATTTCCAGTGTGTCAGCTCAGTTTATACAGGGACTTTAGATGTCAGAATGGTGTACTAATGCAGCTGGTGCATTAGCTGAAATAGTCAGGCACAAAAAGCATCGTTTCATCTTTCTAGACTTCATTTATATAAATGATTATAGCAGAGCTGGTGGGAGGAATAGTTTGCTTTCTAACCAATTCAAAACCTGGGGATCAGAAGCTGAAATTGAATTGTCCCAGGGATCTGTTAGTTTGTGCTTCCATGGCTATATCACTGGCTAGGATTCAAGAAATTGATACTGTTGTTTCTGCCACAGATACGCTGTGTGTCATAAACAAACTGTCATATCTTTCTGGTCTTACAGTCTGTATTTCACCTAAACTAAATTCTGAGGATAAAGGCTGACTGCTTTAACTGTAAAATATTTGGCACAATGAACCACTAATTATGGTTTTGATAGGTACTGGATAAACTATAGTAGAAAATGAGCTGTGTCATGGCAAGATTTACAGTTAGATACACAGTGACTTACAGTGGTAGGCGTAAGAGTACAGTTTGATCCAGGAACCAGTATAATTCATCAAATCAAGATACACAGAGTTTTATATTTGAACTGTATATGAACCACATTTGGCTGCAAATTAATCTGCCTGTTTAGAAGTAGCACACTTGTTTGGGAGAAGGAACCACAAACAAATGTATGAAAACTGTTGGCACAACATGTCTGAGTATTTATACAGGAAAATCTATTTGAAACCATGCAGCTTGAGAGGAGAATGTGTAATAATGGATTTCAGGCCATTAGGTATAAGGAAAACTTATGTAGCAAATGCAGGTCAGGGCTGTCTAAAAATCAATTGCAGCCTTCAGTATTATGACCAACCATATTGCAGTCTTAAATGTTTATGGACTTTGAGTATGGAAACAAGCAACTGGAGTCCTCACTCAAATTTGGTACATTTGAAGTTGATCAGTATATATCCTGATAACCTTGTACAGTCCAAACTTCTGTCTTTGGTAAAGACATGTTTGCATTATGAGCTTGTAATTTTAGATAAAGGTACTGTGCCTGTGGCATAGCTGGGCCCTGAATCAGAAATGTCTTTCTATTTAGCCACAAAGCTGTTGTTCTCTTAGCTCATCATATTTACCTGGGGAGGAGGGAAAATCCCACATTCTGTATTTCATTGCTTTCAGTAGAAGCCATTTTTCTAGTTTTAAATAAATTTTTATTCCCAGTAGGATTTTTTTAATATTCTTTTTGAAGCTTGGATGTATTCTCTTCTCTTGTAACTTTTTCCCTTATCCAGCTGACAGCTCTAGCTTTTTGTGCATGTTTTTTCCGCAGCTGAAATAATTATGAAGCATTTTCTTACCAATTTTTGATAATAATTTGTTGTTTTGTTTTGGAAGACAAATCAGTGCTGTTGGACGAGCTGCGAATACAGGAGCTGTTGCCTAAGTAATTCAGAAACATCAGTGTCCCTTTGACTCTAGGTATCAAAAATAATAGTTGTTGACTTTCAGTGCTAGAGGATTTCCTGTTACTTTCAGAGAAAACCTGCTGATTGCTGGGAGTGTGAAGGTGCCTTACTTCTCAATAAACAAAGAACTCCCAGTATCTTTCCTTGCCATGTGAGCCCTATCTTGCTTTTAAACTATGAGGTCCTGATTTGGCTTAAAGCTTTGATTTGGCTTTAGTCTGAGAGATTGAACACAAGGAGCTAGAGGTGAGTGAGAAATCACTAGTGCGTGGAAGCAGCCTAAAGCTCAATTTTGTTCACATTTCTGGTCTTGGAGAGAGCAAGATGCAAGTCCTGCAGTGATGCAGAGGCAGTAGTCTGTAGAGCTTTCTTGGCTTCACTGTAAGACTGTAAGGCTGGGGCCTGTGCTGTTTGCTTTTACTCTTAACATGCCTGCTTAGCTGAAATAAGCACAAAGTATTCCTGCTTCCATACACATGCGTGAGCACGTACACATACACGTAAAATGTATATTTAGCATGCTTTAATAAATCATTGAATACAGAAAACGGTGGCAATGAAAATTGTATGCTCTTCTAAACATTTTTATTTTAAACTACGTTTTGTGCTGTGATGCTGCAGAGGCATCTATACCATAATCAGCTTGGTAATAGAAGAAAGTCATTTCTTACAATGATCCTAGAGCCCTTTGTTAATGTCAAGGATAATTTGAGCTGACTGATTTGATTGCTGCTCTTTCCGGCAAGAGGTCTCGATAAATGAAACTGCTTGCCTGGATAATTTAGGCTTATATGATTGCCAGCAAGCTAATGATGCAAACACAGCTGAAATAAAATTTCTGCTTTATATTGGAGGTTAAAAAAAAGGGGGGGGGGGTGGTTGGAAATGCACTTAAACACCTGCAGTATGGACTCTGTCAAAACAGGGAAGAGCTATTTGCCAATATCAGGATGGAAAGTGGCTTGTGTGTATTGTGGGACATATTTCAGGCAATTAGCCTTTATAGGTCACTAGGACACTGTTTTTGCAGACCAGTTATCTATTCCCTTTCACTTCCTGCCCTGGTCAAAACAGGCTGTAAAGTTTAAAGGTTTCAAAGTAGGGATTTCCTCGTAAAAAAGAGAAGGAAGTTGAATCTTCACAGATATTTACACTAAACTTAGTATTCTGCAGTGATTTACTGGGGTTGAAGCTATAGCTTCTTCATTTGGAAGGTGTATGTATGAATTGCAGTACATTGGCTCAAACCATTTCTTTCTGGCATCATTAGTTTGGAGAAAGAGTGGGTATGGTGCATATATTGATTCTATATGTTGCATGCAGTTCTGCCTGGGAATAACTAGGAAAAATAAAATATATCAAGAAACAGAAAACTGAGTCTATTCCTCAGTTGCACTACTTAATGAAGAAGTGTTACAGGCCTTGAGGGATGGGGAGAAAGAAACCCAAACCTTGTTATTATGCTTGGCTCTTAAAATGCTTTAGAGGCCAATTCATCATTTAATTCTAGGTCAGCCTGTTCCTTGCTACTTGTCATTTTTTTTGATTTCCTGTTGATTTTGCTTTCTTTCATGAGTCCATCAGGACTTTCCAACTGTAAGCAAGTTCTCAAATTACCCAGCTTCAAAGCAGAATCATTTATAGCAAATTGTCTTTGCATGGATTTTTTCAAAGCTGGCTGTGATGAATTTTCTTCGCTTCTTCAGGTACTTTGATTGAAGACTGGCAGTTTTGGGGGAAAAAAGTGCACCTCATTATGAGTAGAAATCTTACATCATTAGGAGTTAGGCAAGTCAGAGGTAGATCAGCTAGTTAATCTATGAATAATGTAGTTCTGTCTCTTAAGTGGGTATACAATGATAACCTTTGGAGCTGGTCAAGCAATGTTACTTACACTCTTCACTGTAGTTTTAATCTTTCTATTATGCTTCCAGTTATTGTCGAATCCCGCTGTCTTACATATTGTGCAAGACTAGAATCTTTTTTGCTGTAGCATTGCTAAAATAAGTTGGGGTTAATTAAGGTTTAATTAGTTCTTAAGGGTGGCCTTAAAGGAAACTGTAAAATGTGTATGTGTGGTATATGCACATTCATAGACTAGACACTGTTTAGGGTGAAACAAGGTGTTTATGTGTAATGAATATCAGATTGTTTATGAATAATTTTCTAGAAGTTTTGTGGCTTATTTATTATTATGGCATATGATTGAGGACTCATGATTTTCTTGCAGAATAGGGAAGTTGTAACTTCTTTTATGTTGTTATAAATTCTTAGTGTTCTTAGTTGCCTTTATCTTTGACTTTCAAATCAGAAAGTTTGAAATAAAATTATACACATGTAACTGAAAGCCCAGTATCACAGATAATGGACTTGTAATGAGAAAAGCTATAGTAAATAATAGATCTAGTACACATGGGTAAAATATGTTGAGTAAGTTGACATTAATCATCTGAAGTTTGTAAGCAAATGGATGAAGGTGATCTGATTGATGGCCATAACAGTTTTACTGCTAAGTAAAATGTCTAGGAATGATTCCCAGTTCAAGGGACTCAGTTGGCAGGTTGTTTCCTTAGAGCTATACCTTCTTAGCTTGCAGAGAAGGCTGTCTGCCTACAAATGTCATGAAATCATTTCTGTGTGCGGTCACTGTGTATGAAGCTGTTGGCTATGCTGGGGCAAAACTTGTCTGTCACAGGCTGTGCTAAGGGTTTACTGCATGGGCAGTGCTTAGGCCTGTTCTGTGCCTGTGGCTGGTTTAGTGGCTTGCTGCAGAGAGATGCAGCATCAGTTCATGAAGATTTCAGAAATGCTTTTGAAAGGGTCCTTAGCAGATGGCTGGTGAAAAACTAAGCTGTAAAGTGAGAGATGAAATTGTGGATTATTAACTGATTGAATACTGGGGAGAATTTTCCAGATAAGGTGAATGTGTTTTGCACTGCCAGAAAGAATGGGCAGAGTATATTGGATTTGTGTTTTTTCCTGAAATATTTTGGACGTCGATTTTGCTATTGTGATAATCATGACGTTGAAAATGCTGGTGAACCAATACAAAGACATCAAACTTCAGAATGGGGGGCAGTATCTTGTATTACTGATTTGATCTGTTGGTAAGTTTTCAAGCATATCTTTAGGCCTGAATCTAAAAAATGATGATCTCCACAAAAATACGATGATCAGGTCTCCACTGTCGGATTGCAAATCCGAACTCTTGCCTGAATTTTCTCTACAAATTTAATAGCTGCCTCTCCAGCAAAGTATGGCTGGGGTAATCCTACACAGATTTTGTTTTCTAGGTGCGGGCTGTAATATACAGCTAGACTCTCGAGTGCCACTATCTTTATTCAAGAGAGGTAATACTATCCCAAAACGCTGGAATGCTTCTAGGCAATAAGGCTATCCTCTAGGAATATAGCAATATTTTTGAGTGAACAATTTGGACGAGAGCAGCAATGTAATAACAGTATTGACCTAGCTTCTAAACTACTTTATTTTCCTTAGAGATTCCAGTTGGGATGTGAAAACATTGCAACCTGTTCTTAAGAATGAATGAACTTGATGGGTTTGTATTCTCAGAAGCATGAATATTTTTTAATTGCATCAACTGATTTAATAGAATTTAGAATGTTTCCTTAGAAACCTTACCTTGTCTGACATACACAATTAATTAGCAGACAGCTCTGGGATGAAATGCGGCAATTTAATGAGGCGAAATGCTGAGTGTGTTGATTAGTAACTAGAAGTGGTCAAAACCTAGGAAATCTGATCAGCAGAGTTGGATTGGAGTGCCTGTTTGCATGCACAAGTGCATGAAAGAAAACCCAACATTTCCCAAATGCCTTGTTGACTTTGAAGTGCAGAAGGTTATTGCCCTCCTAATCACACAAGCTCTAAGTATGTTTTGCAAACACTGAGTCATTTTCAGTACGTGATGTTTCCTAAACTTTGCAGTGGGTTAGTGAAGGAGACAATTTTGTCCATTCAGTAGCGCTTCAGCTTTCCTGAAGATGTTTCTTAGATCTCAAGTCCTCCAGTTGTTGCAAAACCTGGGGATCCCTTGACTTCAGACTTCTTTCTCCAAAGCAGACTGCTGGACACTGGATCACAGCTAATGGGCTCAGAGCCCTGAGAAGGATGGTTTCTTAGCTCTAAGGCAATCTGGCTCATGGCTCTAATGTGAAGTCCTTTCCCTTTGTGTTGGCTGGCAAGGTAACAGGCAGAGATTTTAAGGAAGCCAGTGGGACCTGAGAAAATGTAGCTTTGAGATCAGCAAAACACACATACACATATTTATTTATTTATAATTTGGCTTTTCTTTCTTCCCATAAAACTTAGCCAAAGCAACAAACCTTCCATCAGCTGTCTAGGATCAGGATGAGAATTTATTTGTTCATACAGTGTTGTAAGACAGGTGGTGAAAATGAGCAACTAATGGAAATTCAGGTAAGAGAACATAATTACCTGAACTGGATTTTGGCCAGAACATGAAGGCTTACAGCTCCATTTCTGTGGAGAATGCTGTGGGATTTTCAAAGGCAATTTGGTTTTATCTCTTTATTACAAATACTGCCTGTTTTTACGGCTGTGTGATTTGAGGCTCATATTTGAGCCTGGGGAATAGCATGTAAACCCCATGGTACTTGTGAAATCAAATTTTATGAATAAAACTGTTCAGTCTTGTTTGAGCTTCAACTGCTATACAATAGCTTGAAACTCTTAGGAAGCATGCTTTGTGACTTGTTCACTGCAGATCTAGCCCTTTTGTGCTGACAGTTATATGTTTGTTCTTGAACGAAGGTGTGAGTAATGACTAATACATAAGTGTGTTAAAGAATCTTGATATGGGTGTGGCTGTGGGGTAACTGTAGAAGAAAATCAACCATCTACTTAGAGTAAATGGAACCAGGCTGTCAAAATAGTGGTCTATACTACACTGTGGGGCTTCCTTCCAGGGATGACTTATGAGCAGGAGGAAATGAAAGGCAAAAGTATAAGAATGAGAGCTAGTTAGTGGGCAAGAGCTGTCCTTTCCTGTGATCTGATCCTGGTTTGTGCTCTGCTTTGTAGTTTAAATTAGTAGTAATATTGTACTCAGTAGCTCTTCTTAAGAGATGAATCGAGACCTTTGGTTTCAGGATTGATTCAATAGAGGCTTAAATTAAACTAAGGTTTCAGTTGAGAGCCTACATAAAGAAGCCTGCGGTGAGTGACACTGAATGTAGGGAGTTACTGAAGTTCTTTCCCTGGTTCTGGCAACTTTCTCTGGAATCTTAACTGTCATGACAAATACAGTGATAGCTTGAAAAAGTATAAGAAAAGACAAAAGCGTCAGAGTGTTCTCAAATGGAAACACAAAAGCAAATACTGTGGCATTAGGGCATAGAATTTTTAAGAATGTAAACATATAGTAATTCTTTCAAATAAGTTTGCTAAAATAATCATGCATCTAAAAACTTTTCCTAAACCCTGATTTTTGTAGCACTTCTCATTGCTATAAACTGCCCTTCAAATAAACTCATTTGGTTTTGTTAACTCTCTAACACTGCAGTGTGTAATGGTACATGCAGTGTTTTAAAATATTTTGGAGCAGTTGGTATTTGCTTAGTCTGTTTGGAGCAGAGCATGTTAATGAGCAAGTGATGCTTGAAAGGTCACAGATAAAACAAATAATTCGGCTTTTGTGATTTATTTTTTCATTAAGCATTTTGGTGAACATTTTTTCCGGAATGCAGTGTTTGCTGTGTGGTGTGATGGATTATTTGTGTTCTTCCACTTAATGATATGAAAATACTCTGTTCATATCTGAATACTGACAGTATTTAACCTCTTAAAATAATCCTATCAACAAACATAGCAGTGAGCATTTATAACTGTTAGTTAACAAAGCTTCTGAGTTAGTTTGTTTTCTGGAAATACTATTTAGACGTGCCGTTACAGTGAGGTACAGTGCCATGCAGATGAGCCTGCTTCAGCTCTTAAAACAAAGCTCTGGAGCTTTTAAGTGCAGTCGTGTCAGGCATATTCTAGGCCTGTAAGGCAGCAGAAGAGTCGATTATATTGGTTTTCTGGAGATGATTGTGTCAGATCTAAGGTCGAGGATAGTCCATAGGGAAAAGTGGTAGTCTGCATGCAAAGGCTTTTTTGTTTAAGTCAGGATTTTTTAATTGTTTTTAGCTGGAAGGTTTGTATTTTGGGGAGGAAGGAAGACTTCATGGCCTTCAGAAATTCAGAATTTAGTAATGGCTAAACTACATTCCAGATAGCAATTAAAATGTGAACTCAAAATCAAATTTGGCAACTTTGAAATATCAATTTTTGACATATTAGGAGAGAAACATTGCTGGGTGGTTTTTTTGTTTGTTTTTGTTTTGAGAACAGGTTTTTATTTGCCCATCTAAATACTGAAATATGAACACTGGATGGAAATACTTGTCTCTTTCTAAAGACTACCTAACTGAAATGTAACTCTTGCTCTTTGGTTACTTCTTAGACTTTAGAAATGTCACATCTGGTTTCTTATTCGAGAATGTGATATAAAAGCATGTGATAAAATTGTTTACACTGTACTAAAAATCAGTTGTCTTCTTGCTTTTGGCTTAGCTCTTATCAAATCTTTTGGAAATTCATAGTTGAATTTTGGAGGAGCCGAGTTAGCATAGAGTACTCGTCAAAACTGTTTTTTTGGGTTTCTTTTGTGTTTTAAATGAGAAGTTAGAATGATATTTATATTAAATTTTAGGAATTCTTAACGCATAATAACTTCCATGAAAGAGCCCTCATATATAAGATGGAGGGGAGGATGAATCAATTTCAGTGTAGTTTGACCTTTGGCTGCCAGAGGCAAGGTGCACAGGTCCCTTTTGGTGTTGAGGGGGAAAGCGGCAGTGGTACCAGCCCTGAAACGTTACTTGGAGGTTTCTTATAAAAGGGAAGCATGCAGGAAGGAGAAATGTTAACTTTCTCTAAGGGTCTGTTTCTGCTTTGGAAAGTGGCTCATTAAAAGGAGTCTAAAAGTGTTTTGGCATTAGGGAGTTTAACATTGAGTTTTTAATTTGAAATAGAAGGCACACAGGAGCAAGCCACTGTGGTTCAGTTCCTGACTATGTGTATTCCAGGCAGGCTTTGTGGCCACATGACTACTTAGATTACTGATGTCTTTCCCCTCTGAGGCGGCCTTTCCTAACTTAAATTCAAGTAGGTCAGTTAAGATGAGGTTTGAGAAGCGTCCATGTCTTGATTTCCTTTTTTTGCTGGATCACAAATGCTGACAATGCACAAATCAGTTGGCATCAGGAGCTTCCAGGGTTTTAAGGAAAATTATCCTTGTGGGGTATCAGCACTGTGTAGTGTTATGTCCCAGATCTGGCTTTTATTTCTCTGTAAGGTAAGATAAGTTAAAAATGCTAACTATAATCAAGTGTTATAAGTGAAGGTCAGTCATTCTGGCCTGTACCATTTCTTACAATGTGTTGCCAATTATTGTGTAGTCCAGGGGACTTTACCCTAAAACAGAGGAAAGAAAATTGTGAATATAACTTTCCATCATGCTTGAAAGCACTCTGACATAGTAAGCTATTCTGATAGTGATTAATCCCTGTCATCATTTTCCTCTATTATTGCCCCGTACATTTAAAGGGAAAGTTGGAAATTATAGAGTTCTTTTCCTGGGAGAAAAGAAACATATGGGGAAAGCTATAAAGGAAAAAACCCCTAAGAGAGACCCCATCAGAGTCCATTATTTCAACATTGATGGGGAGTTTTAAAATTTCAGCCTTCAAAAGTGAACCAATGATGCGAAGCTAAATCCAGAGAAACCACATCAGCAAGTTTTTTCAGATAAACTATGGTATAGAGAGAGATCAATTCCTGCCTCTTAATTATTGAGCAGTAGCTGCCAGATGATGAAAAAGGCCTCAGTACACCATCCAAATCCAGAAGCTTCTCATTAAGCTGTCTGCTTTAGCATTGTGAGCAACATGCACGTGCACCACGGAGGTGGAACGCATAAAAGTGTTTTGCTGATGGCTGAATATTACAGCAGAGTTGCTGAAAACTGTATTAATTAAAAATTACAGCAGTGAGAGCTGAGCCCCTCTGCACTTTATTTAGAAACACTTTTTTCTGCTGTTAATTTTGGGTGACATTGAAAGAGCTGATACTATCGGACTGTGTAATGGTCGTGGATGGTGTTTTCTAGATGTAAACCAGTCTTAAAAATACTTGGGGTTAGACCTACCTTGGCAAATAAATGAAAAACTTCTGTTGGTTATAAAAATGTAGTAAGGGGTTTGGAAAAGACAGCTTTGATATGGTTCAGTCCTGACTGCACTGTAAGGCCTTACCTTTAGAATCTTAAATTCCAGACACTGTGAGGAGAACTAAGAATGGCCTCAGGGGATAGAAAGAAAAGAGGGAGCTTGTAGCTTCCAAGAGGTGAATCTGCTCAAAAAGCTGCTTAGTGTTACAACTTGCTGGTTATGAGACTGCGCTGCAAGACTCCTGTCACTGCCCAAAAGCCGGCACTGTTGCTGCTGCAGTTCACCACCTCTCAGAAGCAGCAAACTCTGTGTTTATTTGACTGCTCCCAGTTAAACCAGTGTAATGGTGTCCCCACCCGTTCAAACCTGCCATAAAACTGTAGCTATATTCATACCACCATTCACTAGAAAAGTAATTTATAGGCAGATACACAAGGTGCAGGTGCTTCTATGGGTGTGCAGCAGGTAGTTCAAGGACAGTGGCATTTTTAAAAACGGGGATTTTGGTATGGGCATGCATGGAACCGTACCTGATCTTAATTTAAGAGCCACATTGTCAGACTGCAGAATATTGTGACTACTTGAACCTGTCCAGCCATAAAAATTAGAACCTGGTTTCTTGTTTCCTCCTTTATTTTTAAGGCTATGTTCAAGTTAAAGTACACATGTGGGCATCTAATTGCAAACATCATGGCAAAATATCCAAGTCTGACTAAAGGGAAGAGAGACTCTGTGTTCATTTCCTTTGTGTTCAAGTTCATTCTTGAAAGAGAACTACAGCTAATCCTTTGAATAGTTTTTAATAAAGAATGACTAAATGTATACTAAGGTTATGAGCTACAATTTAATAAAAATACTTTAGATTCCAGCATTCACTTTCATCTTGCACTTCTTCACTCTTAACTCTAATTATATTGCATGCTTGAATTGCAGTATAGTTGTTAAAAAATGTGTTGGTTGATTTATCTTATAATTAATAATAATTACCAATAAGTAGTAGTAACCATAATTTTGTGTTATGGAGATAGTCTCTTGAAACTTCAGTTCTGTAATTAAAATTACTTTTCTATTAAATGCTCATTGACAGTTTTAATTGAAAAAGCAGAGTTTCATTATACACAGTTAGCATTTGTGAAAGGATGGAATGTCAAAGGTTGAAGGCTTGTACTGAAAACTACAAAGCACTCTAAAGATTCCATGAGTATGGGCACTTCAAAGTTTAATCAAGTTCAAACAAGCCCGAACCAAGCAAGCACTTTCCCCCAGTATTGGCAGGTTGTCAATAATGGAAAAGAAGCGAACATTCCTAATCAACTTTTGGAATCTAACCTTGAGAAGAATTATTAACTAAGTTGCTGACATCTAAGATTTTAAGATGAGCAATGAGCCTTTAACCGCTTGAAGAAGGAATATTTCAGTTCCTTTCTGTGGACTAAATGGCTGCTAAACTAACAGTGTTCTGGATCACTTTCTGTTCTGCCTTGATACACAGCTAAGGAGGTCCTGGTCATTTCCTGCAATTTAGAAGTGATAAAAGGAGAATGTGGTTAAGCTTTGGTTGCTTGTATAGTACCTTTATCTCTCTGAAGGTACAGTGTGGCTTGAAATGGGCCTTGAACCACTTAAAAGAAAAGAAAGATTGTACTTGAGCCACGTAATGCTAAGAATGATGCAATGTGCTGTAACATAGAGAAATCTGGATGTAATGGTGATTCCATTGTGCAGATTTTTTGTTTTCTCCAATATGATATTCTACCTAATGCTTTGACTGTAGCGCTTCCCTGGGGCTGTGTAGCAAGATCTGGTCACTGGCCCTTCAAAATTAGTCAAGCTTTGTGCAAGATGAATGAAGATGCTGCAGATTCATTTTTATTATCATCAAATCCTTCTTTCTACTACTGTGGTTGGGAAGCCTCAGTATTTTCCTTTTATTAGGATGGTTTCTTTTAAATGATGATATTTTAATCAGTGCCTTGTTTTCTCTACTTTTGCAAATATTTTTTTCTTTCCCTTTCAAAGCTACAAACGAAATCGGATAACTCCATTATTGTATAGCAATTTTTAAAGTAAGTACTTTAATGGTTTCTGATATTTTTTTGGCTCCATTTCTTAGCTCAGTTCTTGCACGAAGACACAACTGCTTTGATGCTAAGCAAGAACCGAAAGGAAAACGAGCACTTGTTTCATAACTTCAATTGTCTCATTCTTTTATTTTATACCTCTTTCCCTCCTGCTGTTCTGGTAACGCTAAGCTAATTTGGGAAAATATTACTTAAAAACTTCTTCCCTAAGGTATCTCAAGTCCAAGGTGGTTTTACTTTTTTCCAAAATAGAGGGAAAATGGCGATTCTCATAGTAAATGTATTTGGGCTGTGGTAAAGTGTTTCATGTGCTATTAGTAGAAATTTAAATGCTATTCCAAATTAGCAGTTGCCAATCTATACTTGGGGTGGGGCTTTCAGTCCTATAGCTTTCCTTTCCCCAAATGTTGCAAGATCTTATTACATCCAGATGTGGAGCAAGGCCATTGATGAACTCTTTGTTCTCATGCAAAGATACTTGTCAGTATTCTGCAGCTAAGTATAATCATCTTCCTTCACATACACCTCAGCTGCTTTGCCTATGCTGGTTTGGGTTTTTTATAGTCTGTTTTGGTTTTTTTCTCTGCTGCTGTAGAATCTCCACAGGTTGTAGTTACTTAGGAGCTACATATGTACTGGGTACTTGAGGTAGCTGCAGTATTGCTGTGTGTGATCCGACCTCCTGATAGTGTCTTGTCTGTACATGGGTCAGTGATATATTCAGGTTGTTCCTGTTCAGTTACATTAAGGCCTTATATTAAATCGTTCACATTACGTACATTTCTCTTTGATATTGCTCTAAGTTCTTATCATGAATTTCTTATCTAGAGTGCGCATGTTTCTTTGGGGAGGGGTGGGGGGTTTTTTTGTTGTTTTTTTTTGTGTTTTTTTTTTTTTTATAATTTTATTTTTCAATCTTAGCTACAGAAAATGGATGAAACCAAGTAAGATTTCTTTTTTTCTTTTGTGACCCACATGTGCCTGGCTTTGTGGCCACAGAAATCTGATCTCTCTGCATCTCTGACTGATTGCCTACTCCTTTAAACTCTCAGGAATAACCTAAGAGAAATGTATCTCTTCTTATGTTTGTCTTGTATTTAAATCTAATTTGTGCTCTGAAATTAGCAGGAGATGTCTCTTGATGCTTACTTTTTTGAATATTCAGAGTCCTTTTTTCCAAATGCATATCTCTGATAACTGGTTTTCAGATAGGATGTATAGAAGGCACCATTTACAAGTGAAGTCAGAAGCAGAAAATTGTTGCTTTATGGCTTGAGGAGCATGGGATTTGGATTTTGGATTCAGGCTTGTTCCTGACAGGCTTTCTGCTTTTGCAGTGGTGGAAAACCCTTTGCCGTTTTGCATACAGTATTTTGCCTTCTGTTTAAATCAGTTCAGTGTCCAGGACTGTGCAGAAGAGGATTAGTTCTGACACCCTGCTACCAAGCTGCTTTTTTAATGTTGTTTCCTTCTGTGGAAGACGTGTTCTGTCTGCTGGAGGCTGTAGTCCCAGCTGTGCCCCAGGGGAGACTTAGTCTCTGCTGATGCTCTGCCTCTTAGATCCAGCTCTAGCCCAGACCACTGTATTCCTCAGTTTGTTGATCATCAAGATTTATGCTTTCTAGAGAGAAACTGTATGTGCTGTTAGGACTGGCTAGCAACTGGGTAGCCCAGTAACAAGCCCTAGCATAGATGTGTACTCTGTGTCAGCAGGTGACTACTATCATTGTGAAGGTGCAGATCAACATTTCCAAAGAAATATGGAAATTTCTTTCTTTATATTATTAGAAATCCCTTTCTTTGGCTTTCCCAGTCATTATCTACCAGGCAGACTTAGCTGAGGTTTTCTTCTCTGCCAGAAAAGATGAGCACTGGCTGACTGCCTTTTTCTGGATGCATTACTAAGCTGCTGTGCCTCTTAGGCTAACTAGCTGATGGTAGGGCTGAGAAGTGTTTTAGATTAGCAGTAATTCTGATTGTCATTTTGTAATGCTATGTCTCTTTATCTGCATTCATTTTGTATCATACCTTTAAATCACATTTAGGAGGAAAAAAATGTGCTGGCATATATAATGGGAAATATTACCCATAGTAGAAGTCCCCTATTAAGAGCTGCTGTGAAAATGAAATCCACATTGAAGAAAAGTAATGCCAATGGGGCAGGGGGTAAATAGGTTCAAAATTAAACTATATCTTATTTCTTATACATATTTTTTGAATGTTCAAGTGCTTAGCTTTTTAATGAAAAATAAACTTAATGAATTAATGCAGACAGGTAATATTTCAGCCTGTTTTGTTAAGATTACGTGCAGTAGTAAACAATAAATTGAAAATACTTTAAAATTTCATATATACCTGTTAAAATCTTTACAGATTTTTTTTTAATCTAAAAAATTTAACATCTGTCAGATGCTCAAAGCTAATAGACAGAAAAATACAGTCAGATTGCCTCTTTCAGACTCTCTTCTGATATAGTTTGGTTATGTTCAGAGGATCGTAAGTATTTCAGTTCTTGTTGGCCTAAAGTTTTGCTTTCTCTGAAGTTTCAAGTCGTAATTTGGGTGCCTGCTAAATGGATTTTTCCAGCTTGCTTTGACCTCCTGTGTTTAAGGAACTTTGTTTTTAAAAAGAATTGGTATAATTTACACTCATCTAAGGAGTATGGTGTGATAACTAACTCTGGAACTGTGGCATTGATTGTGGGAGATACAAGTACATACGGTAAATTAAAAGTACCTGTATGTTAAGAATATACAACAGTATGAAACTGTGTGATAGAAGAGGAAAGAAGGATGAAGGAATAACTCTAGTTACACAAAGATCTGTTTTTGTTCTCGTAGACAGGGAATAGTAGAGGCCACCTGGGCAGCGCCTCATACTAGTAGGATAACCTGTGTGGTATCTGATACTACTTAATACTTTTGTCTTATTACTTTCCTTTTGTGCCAATAGCTTCAATGATTTTATTTTTTCCCACACTAAGCTCTCAGATCATTGTGCTGAATAATTGTCGTATTTCATGCACTTCCCTTGGCTTGCTTGCTTTCAGGCAAATGATTTTGCAATTGCATGTACCCAAGTGCTTTTGCCATCTGTTGGAGCAATTGCTTAAATTATTGAAATTCTTTTAAAGCTGCTTGTGTTGTCATTCATTATTTTCATTCTTAAATTTTGGTGTCATCTGCAGGCCTTGGAAACTTGTTCTTGATACTCCCACTGCATATAGTCTGTTGTGAGAGCATCCCTAAAAAATGAATTAGAAATTTCAATGGTTAATTTTTTGGAGGGTTTCAGCATGTTATAAAAACTTAAATCACAACATTTCAGCTAAAAACCAGTTTGTTAGAATTGTGATTACAATTATAATTGAAATTATGTGCGTAGTCTACAGTAATAAAGGTTTTCTGAGGAGTTTTCAGTCTGAGACAGAAATGGATGAAAGTATGTAGTCCTTGTCCTGTTCATCAAAAGAAATATAATCATTTGGTAACTTGCAGTCATGGCCTAAGAGTCTGAATTGCCCATCCAGAAGAATACAGAAAGTGTCTATAGAATAATTTATTCTTTTACCCTGGTCTGGTTGGAAAGAAGTGTTTAACTGGCCATTAAACATGCTGTGGTTGGTTGGTTGGTTTTTCTTGCTACGAAACAAAAAATGTTCACACTTCAATATGTCCTGTGAAGTATTTTAGAGCGAGAGATATATGTGCTTAATGTTCTGATCATTAGGAAAGTTTCCCCAATCTTGGTTCAGGTGTGATCAATGAAACCTCAATTTGAGGCTTCATTAAACACACTGTTCAATACAATGTCAATACAATGTTCAGTACAATGTCTGTTCACATTGTAGACAGCAAATACTTGTAAACCGTAAATTCAACAGAAGTCAGAATTCTTGAAAGTGTATCTATCTAAGATTTATTAGTGAGATAAAGGTTATAGTTATTTTTTTCTTAATCTAATGAAAGCTATTTATTTAAACCACTTGTATTAAGAAACTGCTGTTGCTAATGATTGACTTCCATGTTGACGGAGTACTGCTGTGTATACTTGTATAGTGTTTAAATGAGCATATTAACTGCAGTTTTGTACAGAAGTAAATCTGGCAATTTTCAGATGACAATCTCAGGACTGGAATAATATCCAGTTCTATTTTATGTATCAGGTAATAGAACTCTGTTGAGTGAGTCCGTTCTCAAAATGAACTTACCCAAAAGAGTCTTTTAGAAATAACAGATTTCTCCTAGTGCTTAATGGTCAGTTCATCGCATAGAATGGAGAAAATTCATCTTGAAATTTCCTTCTTGCCTAATTTGTTAAGGGGAATTGAACCCAGGTTTCCTAAGCAGTCTCTCTAGATATTTTGTTGCAGGTGGCCTGTGGTAAAGGTGTTTCAGCCTGCGCAGAGGGTTGGGATAGTTTGCTCAAGGATTTTTAGTTTCTCTGCCCAAGTCCTGAGAATAGTGAGAAATTGTGTAGTGTGTCAGTTAGGACATAGTCTTCCATATGCGCACCTAACAACTCTATTAATCTAAACTATAATAGGAATATGCCCTTCTAAATAGATGAAATCTTAATAGATGTGCACGAACAACCTAAAATGAAGGAACTGAATGATTCACAGGCTATAAAATTTCATGGTCATACCTTCTGCGAGTGGTAGAACACTGGCCTTGTGCAGCAGAGTTCACCCGAAAGGACCTTGATTTTGTTTTGTTCTTGAACTTGTGTGGAGAATAACTACTATAAAATTTCAAGTTATAACACCTCTTCAAGATATGAAACCCAAAGAATACATTACTGAAAATTATAATTAATATTAGATTTTCTGATTGCTTTTGCTGAAGCTAAACTTGAAATATAGAAGTAGATCTTTACAGGTCTGTGAAACATTGTGGCCCCGGAATAGTCTAGAAGAGACTTTGGGTTGTCTGTAGTTGCATCTGTGTCTGAGTCACTCTGCAGAGTGACCCCTAATTGCTGTGCAAAATAATAGTAGACTAAATTTTATTTATATTAATATAGGATATTAATATAGAGACAGGGATTATCTTCTGTCGAGTCTGTGCTAAGGCTTTCCCCTGAAGAAGCTTCTTAATTTCCTGAATAACAGAACACAGTGAAACCTGTGTGAGGTGTGGAAGCTGATATGGAATGTGCCAGGATGTAACTGTGGATGCTCCAGCACATCTGTGCAGATGTGGGCTGTTTCATGAAACAATATGTTTCATGAGCAGCCTGAAAAATATTCGGAGTGTGCCCTTTCTCTTGGGGCCTACTCCTGCCTCCCTCTGACATTGAAATTTCTGCTGTTACACACTCATTAATAATACAAGCTCCCAGCTGAGAGTCAGAAGCTCCTCAGCCGCTGCTAAGATCCACTCTGATCTGAAGCCTCTCTGAAGTGGGAGTCACCAGCATAGATTACAGAATAAGAGATGAGTTTAAAAAATTATCTAAAAACCCCCTTGTCTTCCTAATTAAACCCTGTAGTTACTCTATGCATAAAGTAGCTTTTGTTTTGGAAGTACTTTTCTATATGCGTATTGTGTGTTTGTGATGTAGATAGCAATTCTTGAAAAAAGGTGCAAGGTAATTTTAATGTGGTATTGGAGCAATGCAAGGAATTGTGGTGGGATGCGTATTCAAAGCTCAACGAAGCTTGCTTCCTTCTTTGAAAAAAGTTATTGTTCAAGAACAGCCTTCCCGTATGGCTCCATTTGATAGAGATCACAAATGTTCTTTTTATTCTGAAGCCGCAGGAAAGCCTGTGGTAGTTAAATGGAAGGTGACCAGACTTTACTGTGTCTTTCTGCCAGTAGTCCTCATGTGAAACAGTGAGTATAGAATATACTTCTTTAGAAAACTATGATTTTTTGACATTGCAATCTTTAGAAACAAGAAAAAAATTCAAAGAACCAGAAATCCATATCTTTTTTTACAGTGCAAAGAAAATAACAGCTTGTTTCAAGAAAAGAGACATTGTAAGACATATAAGTTGATAATAAAAGAGTATTTTTCCATTCCTTGGTTGTTTTGTGGTTTTTTGTGGTTTTTTGGGGTTTTTTTGAGGTTGTTTTTTTTTTTTTACAAGAAAAACATCTGATGCCCACTGTGTGCCTGTGCTTGATGTGATAATACAGTAAGATAGTTTAAGATACTGCAGGATTAAGAGAATTATATAATAGCCTGTTTCAGTAGACCTAATTTCCTGTAACTAACATTTAAAAGGGAAGAAAAGAGTTTTCAAGGTTTAACTCTGTTCAGCTTACTTTAGGAAGCTTTCTTTGCTTTGAGGTCAGCCACAGCAGTGTATATTTTTACATACATAACATAAGCTGCTTTTTTTGAAGTGCTGATCAAATATGTGCTTATTGTGAAGTGTACAAAGAATTCTAAAGAGGTCAGTTGTGACAATGTGATTACAAGAGAAATCTCATATAATGTCACCTGCTGTTGATAGCTGGATAGTATCCCAGAGGGGGAATGGCTGTTGTCAGGTGAATTGCAGGCATTGCTCCAGGTGTGAATGGGAGGGAGACCTGGGCATGGGAGAATTGCAGCAAACTTGAAAAGAATTCATTTTCTCACCAGAAAAGCAGGACTTTTCCGGACAGTCATCTAGGAGGAAGTACTGTTATGAGACAGTGTAATAGCAGAGAGGTTTGTTTTAAGAGTGTAGCAGCTGAATTATGGGAAAATATGAAGCATTGGAGGGGTCTGTGGTAGGTGGCTATGACCAGATTAAAGTTACAGGAACAGACTAGGGAAGTCTGCAATATGGTTAAGGGCCAGTTCAAAGACCGAACAATTTGTAAAAACATTAGGATGACCATGAACCTTAAAAGAGCAAAGTCACCTGTAAACCCTGTATTTAAAGATGCCCACAATATGAATGCAAGTCCATAGTCATGCAGCTGACAGCGAGTATAGCTTGGGAGCTGTGGTCTGTAAAAATACACTTGAAGCCTTTCCTTTTGCCTATATCTTATTTTCTGTGACAGAGAAATGGATGTAAGCTTAGGCCTATGCTAAAGTGCCCAGACAAATTGAGGCCCTATTATTTTTTAGCCATAGTAGTTCAGCTAGGTGAGTGCACTGTGTGCAGAGCTGAGCAGGGATGTCCATTGAACAGAATTGTGAGAAAATGCTGTCTGACTGAGCTGGGCTTTTGTGTTGAATATTCAAAGCTTAAAGGGGAAGATTTGTTTCCCCAGAATGGAGGGGACTAAGAGATGCACCTTCCTCCCTCACCTACACCTATGGTGAAGGCATGAAAATGAATGCAGATCGTGAGGATGGGTGGTAGTGCTGGTAAGTCTGTAGACTGTTGACAAAGATATGTGCCATATGTAGCTTTGGATGTTCCCATCTCTCTTATTGCACTGAAACAAGAGCTTGTGCGACAGAGTCAGATTTTGAAAACGAGTGGTTTTTTGATCCTGTACTTCGGCTTGGGTTGTTTTGGCTGTTTAAGCTCCCTGACCTCGTGAATGTGAGGGCTGGCACAAGTTGAAGGAGACGGACTGGCTGAGGCCAGGGAGATGACAGAAGTGTCCCTTTCAATTCAGCACAAACCTTAAACTGACAATATTATTGCAACTTGTGGGTACCATTTGAGGAAATTTAGCTTGGGCATGAGGCTTACTGAAGAAATTGCTTCCTTGTCTACATCACTTGTCCTCATTCGCATGCTGCAGTCTGCTGACTGTTAGTTGTGCCAATACAACTACCCTGAGGCTGTGCTGCAAAAATAGTTCCTCTGCACAGTCAGTGTTGCTGGCTCCCTCAGCAGGAGCGTCTGCTGGGTCACGCCGGAGCAGGCACAAGCCTTTCACTGGAGTTGGCTTCTTCAGCAGCAACTCCTTTTCTCTTGTGAGGGGGAAACAGAAGGATGCATGAAAGTGTTAAGTAGGACAAAGCCAGCCTGCCTGCTTCCAAATGTGACCTCACTGCTCTGGTCACACGAAGACCCCTGCATGTGTCAGTGCTGTGTGCTTGTGCACCACATACAAACTTGTTGCTGACTGATGTGTTCATGAGCATGGAGAAGCAGGCTGCAGGACTTGAGTTTGAGAAGGGGACAGTCCACATTTAAGGTATGAAGATGCAGTGGAGGCTTCTCTGACTGCTCAAGTTACCTTGTCCATTTGTAGTGGTTAAATATAAACACAGGGAAACGAAGAACAAATGAAATATTGTTTAATCTTTTCAAATCAAATCAATTTATATTTAAGTATTGGGAATACCACACAAGGAGTACTGGTGCAAGCGTTTAAAGCATGATCCAGAAAACAAGGTTTTCCAGTTCTTGATAACATGTTTGCAAAAATATTATCAGTGTTAGGTAGACTTTAGGTTATCTTTTGTGTGTGTGTGTGGACACAAGACAAATGCTATGCTAGAAAGCCTTGTAGGAATATGTTTTAAAAAATACACACACAAACAACCAACAAAAAACCTCTCCACCCAAACCCCCGAATTAGCCCCCCCAACCCTTTTTAGCTTTCTGCAGGTGACAGGGTAAGTGCTACTGAACATCAACTAAAAGGTTGTGTTATCAGCATTGCTCTCAGACTAAATCCAAACCACAATGCGGCACCAGCTACTAGGAAGAAAATGAACTCTACCCCGGCTGAAACCAGGACAAAGCCAAACACAGCTGGCAATACAGTGCTTCAGTCAGGTAGCAAAAACATTGACTTAACAAAGTTTGGCTTCCTCTAGAGAGAATAGTATTTTATTCTGACTGAAGTCTTTGTACTCCAAACAATTTATGCTTTGCTGTGTCAGCATACAGTGTGCCCTTTGAAGTCACACCATGAACACATCTTTCTGGCAAGCTTGATGAAACAACCATTTCACTATCCTAGATCTGTTGACCTGAGAAAACTACACAAGAAGTGTCCCTGGGTCTCTTGGAGCCTGGATGAAGTCAAGAAGAGGTGCTGTGCCTGACACACATGGTGATGGGACGCTTAACTCACAAGAGTGTGTTGAGGCTTAGCAGTTGTAAGGAGTATGAGGGACTGAAATGATTAAATGAACTGTGAGAACTGTGCACTTACCCCAGTATCATTCATAATTAAAATTACAGATTGGCTAAAGCAGACTGTAGCTCTTAAAAGCAGAGAACTAAGTGAATTTTAGTACCCACTAGCGTTGTCATATGCAGTTAATGGGAATTTTGTTGTTATTGAGATCCCTTGGACAGGAGCAGACAATTTTTGCCTTGCATGAGAAATGAGCAGAACCAGTGAATTTCCTCAAGTAGATCTTGATTGAAAACCTTCCTGGGCAGGAACCTGAAGATTTGTCCCTTATTTTCAGCAGCTTTGAACAAGACAATGAGTTAGTAAAGTAGGAAGTGCAGGTATCTGAAAAGCACTCAGCTAATGCTACTACTCTCAGATCCAGGTGCATCGTCTGAGAAGAGGCAATTCTGAATTATCTTGCTTGATTTATTCTTGATTAATGTTTAATTTTGGATCTAGAATAACTTAATACCCCTCTTAGTCTTCATTGTACAGTGACTTTGCCTGAAATAGGTATTTCCAAGCAATTTTGTGTATTATTTGCCACTTATTCACAGTGAAGAAAATAAGGAGTAAAAAATTCCCTGGTATAAAGCTATAAACTCTCCTTTATGTGCATAACTGTATCAAAAGCTGCAACTTCAGAAATGCGTTTATTTGCATTAAGGTATATGTTTTGTGTGAAATCTCCTGTGAATAATACACTTTCAGGCTGTTTAAATGCTGTCTCATGCTCCATGAATGTGGGTGTGTAGTGACACTGAAGGACCTGTTTTGCCCTTTCTCTGAAATAATTGAATTGAAATTGATGGGGAAGCAATGGGAGAGCCAGCTGTCCAAGAAGGACTTTAAAAAGCCCAGCTTGGTGTTTGAAGATCTGCCAGAGGGAGAGGGCAGTTGAAGTATATGCTGTATAATTGGCTTGACTTTAAAAGCCGTGTAGCTTGGTTTTCCTGGAAAATCTGTCCTCACCAGTTGTATTTCCCAGGAGAATGAATGGGAAAAGTGACTGACAGATCAATGCATTTGAGTGAAATACAGTTTAGGCTTGACTTGCAGGTATTTATCTTCCTCCTTTCTTGGTACTTACATTGTTCTGGTAAAGCAAAGGCATACCCACTCCCCTCAGACTCTCCATCCTTACAGCTGCTCTGTGTGTTATAGTCTATTAGCTCTATTTTAAATTGACCTAAGAAATGAAGAGACTGAGAAAAGATAGAAGGGTTTTACCAGCTGAGAAATGTGCAGTGGTTGATGTCTTGCTCAGTGCAGAAGGCTATGGACCAGGCCCAGATGGTCGTGTCACAGCTGTATTTGGCAGCAACCCTCTTGTATGTAAATGATTCTAGATAGTGCTTAGGAGCTGGAGCCATTTAAGCATCTAGATGATGGTTTTGTGGATCCCCAGAGACACTTAGAAAATTGCTCAAGTGCTTTAGCCTATTTCTTGGTGAGACATCTGAAGTTATACAGGAGATCTTTGGTGGAGGGGAGCTCTAACCCCAAGTTCTGGATAGCTCTCTATGGCTTAGGTAGACCTGTACATGTGGAAGACAAAATACAGCGTTGCTGTCCTTAGCACACGCTCTTGTGTAATGTGACAGTAAAATTGGTTGGAATGTGGGACAAATTTGGACAAGAAGGACAAGCACTACAGAACCCTTAGACCTGAACTGTTGACCAAGTCTGAGACTGGGACTGGGTCCAGCTGCACGCAGCCCCTCTAGTATCTGAGGATCAGCTGGAAAGCAAAGGACTCCTTTCTGAACCTCATGACTCAAAAGGAGAGTCTCCCTAACACATTTTGTCCACTGGCTTAAGGCGGCCACTCATTCTGTGGCAGGAAATGTTAAAGGAGAATATTTTCAAAGGATTATTTGTAATTATGAGTAAATGATTTCCTAGTCTGTGCTTTCTTCTTTCTCCTCTTTCTTCACTGTTTTGCCAGTTTTTTCAGTGATCCTTGCAAGATGAGGATTTCTGGGGCCAGATCTTAGCATGTTTCTTTTCCGAAGACAACTTTCTCTGAATATGGTTTGTTAATAGCTTAATTTTAACAGAAGGCCTCAAATCCAATCCCAGTCATATTGTGCAAAAAGTAAATCTACTGTCAGGGCTGAAATGTAAAGAAGAAATCAGAAATAAAATAAACTTTACAGAAAATATAAATACAGCTGGACTAATCACTGCAGTGATTGTAAGACTGTTGCAGGTGCAGAGCTTAATTATATAAAATAGTAGTCTAACACGATGAAAACTGCAGACTAATGAAGCCCTTTCTGACTCAGCTGCAGAGGTCTTGCTTAGACATCTACTATGAATTCCTTCCTTTGTTTCAGAAATGAAATGTTTCCTCCAATTAAACTCCCTATTGTTTAGAAATCCAATTGTTTTCTTAGTCAGATCCCAGTTTGTTATTTCTTTGGGGCTCATTCTGGAGATTGCGCAGGTGGTTTTCTTCATTTCTTGATGCTGTGTTTGCAAGTAGGTGGAGTGATGTGGAATCACATGTGCTTGTTCTCTTCCACCACTACAGTTTGACTCTCAGGTACGCACAGGAAAATTCATTAACTCCTTTTCTGCATCTCGGAAAGAGCATCTCAGTTCATACTTATGGAAGTAAGCTGTTCCTTTGGAGACTAACTTGCTTAGCCTGAGTTTTGAGAACCACGGCAGAACCTGAAAGAATAATTTCAGTGTTTTCATTCTCCATGGGCATTGCATCACCTGCTCAAAGTAGAAAAATGTCCCTTTAAAATATTTTGGTGACATGAGCTTTGTAAAGTACTACAAGAGGGCATCTGCTTCATGTCTCTTACCCACAGCTTTTCTGGTGATACTGCTTCTTTGAAATTTTCCCCATAAGGAAAATGGAACTACATGGGAATATGAAGTTCACAATGCTGAAACAGCAAGTAAAACGTCTGAAAGAAGATAACTGGCCTTGGTGTATTTTTCAGATCCATCTAGACTTTCTTGTAAATATAACAAATCTGTGAGCTTGTCACCCTTTATTAACATTTGATTTGAGTGGGTTTTATTTTTCCTGGGTTTTTAACTTGCTAAAGTGCAATTTTGGTGAACAGAAAACATTAGTAGGTCTTAGTAAAATGAAATGGACAATTTCAGCTATAATTGTAAAGATGGGGAGGTGCAAGCTTCCTTTCTTTTTCTGTATTGCAAATCTGAACAGAGTAGTGACCTAATGAGCTGGGTCATTTCAACAGCCATAAGCATGTCTGTTTTGCTTGCTGGAGAGTTTTGGTTTTTGTATTAGGTTTTCCCTTACTGAGTTCAGTTTTCCTTATGCCATAGGTAGTGAAGCCACTGCTGATACACTTTGATAGGCGTGCTGAAGTGATAATTGCCATAAAGAAACAAACTTTGTCAACTGTCACAGTCGGGCAGAGAGGGCCTATTAAATAACTGTTAGAACCTGAGGTCGTATCACTGTAAATGTGTGCTGTTTATGAGGCGGGTCATGATTCAGCATCTTAACAAGAGAAGTCCAGAGTGAAGCCTGTTTGGTGATGTGGCTCAGCCCCCCGGGAGGCCAGCCTGCCAGAGTGAAGTGGTCAGCATTGTCACCCACTACTTTTGACAGGACTGGTTAAGGATAGGTAGCTTCTGTACAAGAGGGGCAAGAGCTCTTCTGGCTGCACTAAACCTGTTCTAATAGCTTTTTAAAACTTGCTAGTGACAGCTCCAACAAAAGAAATCATTGGGGGGAACATGCCTACAAAATAACTCTAAAATAAGAAGAATTAAGTTAGGGTGGCTGTCTCCCGTTTGATTTGTTTTCACTGAGTTTTAGCTGTCTTTTACAGCTACAGCATAGCTGTTGCTTAATATAAAATGTAGAGCAATTTCAAACAACGCTATCTAATCTGCATTGATTGGTTCTTGATTTCTCTGAAAGCTTGCTACAATACTGAGTGATACTTTGAAATGTGTAAGGAATGAGTGGTCGGTTGTAAAAGGAAGAAACAAAACATAGGTGGGCGAACACTCAACTAATGACTTTTAGGTGGGCAGTGTAGTGCATACAATTTCAATATTTAGAAATATTATTAAATATTTCTAAATATTAATTCTTCAGAAAATCCAGCAGAGCATTTAGTTTATAATATTTAATTAGTATTTTAGTTCCCTGCTAGTCCCAAGCACCATTAGGCAGGGTGTTTGATGCTGTATAAAGATGGAATTACGAGTTAATTCCTGATATATACATATATATATGAAGTGTATTTGCTGTATGATGTGGAATGCCATCAGTTATAAGTCAGTTTAACTTTATTAGGTTCAAGGGAGCTCTGCTTATTTGCACTGGCTGGAGATTTGGCTTTGTGCTTTTATCTGGTTGCAGGTGCTATAAAGATAAATAAACAATCTCTTAGTGGCCTGGTGAAGATATAATATTCTCCTGTGTTTCTTAGTGGTTTTTGACGTGATGGGATAATTTCTGCTTAGGCTGTGCTGCTCTGGCCCTTTCGGGTAAGTGACTTGGAAAATTCTTCGCTGACTGAGAATTCCATGCGCATCATTATGGCTAACTGATTATAAAAGAAGATAAACTTATTTACAAGTATGCATATACTTATGTCTTTATTTTAAAAAGAAAAAAAAGAATAAGCAGAAAATAGAGCTGCTATCATTATTGCTTGGAATGTGTGTCTATATTGCTGTTTTATGTAGGCACCTGAAATCTGTGATGATTTTTTTCTTTGTTCCTGCAGGTTTAGTACTGTCTGTTTTCAAGTGTGTGGTTTTTTGGCCATGCCGAATAGTATATAGTGTTGCTTATGCTTTTTTGAGTTCAGCTTTCAAATACCACCTGCACACAATTTGGGTATGTCAGATAACATTACTGTCCAACAGAATTTCTTGGCATAATGTGGTTGGGTTCCCAGTGATCTGTCTGAGGATGGCTTGATGATAATGAAAAAACATCCTGGAAACCTGCCCATAGAATTCCTTCAAGTGGGAAATGTAGCTGACAACATACCTGCTATTCAGTGAAGTAGAAATTTTTCTCTCCCTTTTTTGTGTAGACTCCTGCCTATTGAGAGACAAAAGAGCTGTTTGATATACAAAAACTGAGTTGTAATGTCAAGAATTATTTGATTAGAAAACCACAACATCTGCTTGTGAAAAGAACTTGTCAGATATGTAACTGCTGGTTGCAATTTAAGCGCTGATTTTTGGCCACTGATATGAAGGCTGGCTTCTGATGCCAAATACTGCCATGTCAAAATCTGTGTCCCTTCTCCAAGTTCTTTGTGGAATCCATCAGCAATGCTGCCAGGATCTTTAATTTTGCATTGTTACTTGCCACACAAGTAAAAGTGAGATTATGTTTAAGTAATGAGATGTTGTCAAAAGTACAAGGAGCTTCGCTTTCTCTTTTTATTAAGGCAGCAGACAGGTGATGTAGCCTGGGGACTGTTGCCAAGGAGAAACTCTGGCCTTGAGGACACCAACTGCAGTCTGCCAGGTCTTGATTTGACCCCCTCTACTTCCTGTCCTCTTAGCCCCATTTATGTTCTCACTCTTCTGGCTGATAGCTTTCCACTGCTCTTTGCTTACTGTATGTGTTCTGCTTCATTCTTGTCTTAAATTTAGACAAGCAGAAGTGAGTGTTACTGTTCAGGGTGAGGACGGGTCATAGCAGGTCCCTCAGGTTCTGAGTGAGACACCTGGTAGATCCTGGGGCAACTGCAGGATGGCAGAAGGACTCAGTAGAAGCTGGGGAAGCATGCAATGGAGGGACAGTCTTATTGCACCTGCTTTGTTGGCTGAGGTTTAATGTATATTTGACAGTTATGTGGAAGGCATCTTGTTGAGAGAACAGGATTTATTTACAAGCTTTTTATGAATGAAATCATCTGACTTGGCAATTCTGTGTGCCTGCAGTGCAGTTTTGAAATTTTGTATTTTTTAATTAAAATTTTTAAATTCAATTTAGAAGTTACAGATTGCATGGCGGTCTGGAAGGAAGGAAGGATGTCCTGTGTACCACAAAGGATTCAAATTCTTCAATCCTTTTTACCTCTAAATGTAGCCTTAGTGTTGTCACGCTTAGCTGTATAAGCCAGGAGCCTATTACAGCATCAGAGCTGTAATAAGGAGTATGTGAATGGCAGCACTGCTCAGTTTCTCTTGAACTATGTAACTTTACTGACCACAGCAACAACTGTAATGTGTCAGCTTCTACAGCTCTGAACTATAATCCCAATTTGAAATGTTCCTTGTCTGTGGATCCATCGGTCTCAGAACTCTGCAAACTCCTTGCCTCTCCCTTAGTCTATCATTGCTTTGCAGGATAAAATGCTATAGTGGGGCTGAGATGGAAAGCAAGTATTAGGTTTTTCTTCTATTAGTATTGTGATTTAGTATACTGTATTTAAGACAATGGTTAGGACAGTAAGGGAAGAGGAGTACTATGGATTTAATGACTTGATTCCTTAGTGGATCCTGCAAGTTTGTAAAGCAAGGATGAGGAGTGGTCCAGCCAGTGTTCAAATGGGCTAATATTGGTTTGGCACTGGATGTATGCTGGCAGTTGGTTATGATAAAAATTAAGATGAAAGTTTGAGTTTAGGGTTAAGATTTATAAAAGTGAAGTTGTTGGCTCGTGCTTACAAGGATCTTGTTAAAGACAAATTTTTGATTTGTAGAGTCTTCTAAAGTTTCAGAGTTAGGGTAAGGTTAGCTGAAGATGGGGCTTAGGGCAAATTATGAGATAGGTAGAATCACTTTGGAGTGGTTAATTGGGTAACAAGGTTTGTATTCCTGTTAAGGGCTGGGGCTGCCTTTGTAAATCAGGTTTCTTTGCTGGCCTCTGCAGGCCCTTTAAAGTTGGAACAGGGTTTGAACTAACAAGCAGGCATTAATCCTAATGAGACCTGAAGTGTGTGAATTAACTGATTGGTTGGTTCAGGGTTAAAGTTTGGACTCACAGAGCTGAAAAGCTGGATTTATTTCATGCTTCTGCTAGAGTCAAAGAGCACATGTTAATAAAAACAACACAATATCTAGCTCATCATTTCTCTTAATTATCTGTGCCATGGAGTGACCTTCATTTTCTTTGCTTTGCGTCTATGTTCAGATTTTGTGCTCGATGTAGGGAGATGGCAGCAAATCATACTGCACTCTGGAGGAAGCCTACCTTGGCAACTGGTATTGTACAATCTTTGCAGAGGCCTTTCTGGCAAACATCAACAACCTTTAACTTCCCTCACCCTCCATGCAACCTGCAGTTTGCTGTATAAAAGAGGCAGTACTCTCTATGAAGTTTCCTAGTTGTTATTTAATGGTGTAATGGAAAAGCATATTGCTGTTGCTGCAGACTCTGCTTAGGAGGAGGAAACTGGGACTGTCATAGGCCAGGCTCATCAGAGGTTTGGGATATGGCTCTGCTAATATTTTTCTAATATTTGTAAAAAGCCTGTTTTCCAAAGTCTGCTGGGGGATCCAGGCCATCCTTCAAGGTGGTTTTCTGTCACTTTTGCTGCTCTGTTGCATCTTCAACTCATGTTTCCTAGTAAAAAGGAGGTTTTGTTAAAGAGAACAGACCAGGCTGATCAGAGGGTGCTATGGAGTGGCATGAGAAATAAACTGGTGTTGGGGCCTTTGCTAGGAAAAGTCATGTGTCCTTGAGTTGGGAATTTCTGGCGCCAGGCAGAAGTACAAGCAATCAAAATGCCAACCAATTTTGAGCAGACACATTCACTGCCGGAATACCTGGAATCACAATCTTCAGTTACGGCATCCTGGAGGAGTCTGTATGTGAGAAGAGGAAGAACTGGTATAATCTACGTGGGTTTATGGTGGCTTTCAGGGCACAGATTATAGCAGGGGCATGAATTTGGAATTTCAGACATTGAGGCACTAGCTTTTCTTGAATTTTGATGCTAATGGGGACAAATGTTCCCTTACAGATCTTGGGATCTTTAGCTTCTTAAACATCATTGGTCTAAAAGTAATGCACATTAGAGCAGTATGTAGCCTAAATGACGAGAATGAGGGAAAGAGGTCTGCTGCTTTTGTCTATTGAAAACATGCTTAAATGGTATAGATCCTTAAGATACCACAAAGAAATGCGTATGTTAATGTGTTATGTTGATTTCATCAGTAAACTAATCGTGGTATTGCAAACAAATCAAGCCATAACTTCACCAACTGTTTTAGCCTGGCCTCCTGGAATCCAGCACATTGTTGTAATTTAATGTCATACTTGCATTATGTTAATCAACAGCTGTTAAGTGCTAGTGATAATATCTGTCCTGATATAGCTGTAAGACATTAGGCCATTTGGCCAAGTATGTTTTTTTTAACTGAGTAATTACGTGGAATCATATAATTTGGTCCCTTCCAACTCAAACTGTTCTATGATTCATATTGTTATGTTGGACACAATTGTCATTTAGAGAAGTGGGAGATATTGGCGATCGGTATAAATCGGGACTTGCCATCTGAAAAAAAATTTAAATACACATGAAATGTTATTAACTAATAAACATATAATATGTTAAGCTACAGGGATTTTTCTTAGCCAGTAAATCAACCAATTTTTCTTCAGTGCGCCAGCAAAACCAAATTGCTTCCTTGTGATTCAGCACCCTGCATGTCAAGTATATGATTACCTTATCTTGCTTCTTGCCTACCTGCAAATGTGTGCCTGATTCTGAAAATACCACCCACTCAAGTGTGTTTATTCTCTTACTGCTGGATTTTCATCTCATTTGAAAATTAATCTTGTGTTCTGCAACTTAAAATTGGAATTTTCTTCCTGTTTGTTTTTTTTTTTGCTACCTTGGAAGTATTGACTTTGGCAACAAAGGCTCTCTTCTACAGAAATTGCTGGTAAGCGGTGTATGTCAAGTTCTCATCATGCAGTGTTTCAGCTTGAAATGAGAACATCTATCAGTCAATCAATGTCCTTAAGCACTATTTGCCTTGTTTATATGAACATGTTAAAAAGAACAGTATTTCTAAGTATCACTGCAAGACCCATATCTACAGCTTTTCTGCTATGAATGGCAAAGGTGAGGCCTGCAGAAGTGTCCTCTTTAGTAAATAATGGGCAGTTACACAGCCAAATGAACCCAGAGAACCTTTGTTTTTTTATCAGTAAAAACTGACAGTAGCTTAAAACCCTGCAGCCAGCATGTAAAAGCCATAAATCTGTATTTATGTAGAATGAAAGGAGATGATGTTTATTCTGTAAATTCCTACTCTGTGTAGGCTGTGTACCTGATAGCTTACAACTGGCTGAGTGCTTAAGTAAATGAGTGGGAAGGACAACTTACCATCCCGTGCAATATTCCATAAAGGTGAAAACCTATGATTTTTGCACTGTAAGAGCAAAGGCACCAGCTGGTTTTGTTTCTTTTGTTTTCCTTTGTTGAAGAAAAGGTGAGTGGCTGCGATGTCAATTTCTTTAAATGGCAGTACTTTTCAGGGACCTTGTTTATTTACTAGCTTTTTCCTCACTGAGATACTCGTCTGAAAGGTGAACGGTAAAATATATTGGGATAATTTTTATACTTTTGCTCAAGCTAGGATGGATTTGTTTGCCATTAAAGCTGTTCTGACTGCTTTCAGCTGGGGAACCTTGAGACTTCTAATGTACCTCCTTTGTCCAGTCACTGGTATGTCCCTGTCAGTGCTGTGAAATACCAGAGAAGAAAGTTACATCAAAAATGACTGTGTGTTTTGCTTTGAAAAACGGTTATGCAGCCTGCTGGCAAGGTATAATTAAGATTTATCTTGAATTATCCTTGGACAAAATCCAGGTACACCAATAAAAAAGATAAATTTCAGATGAAGTATTAAATAAATTGAAAAAGTCTCATCTACATCAGCAGCTGGGTAGGGACAAGTAAATTAAAGGAGATGTGTTGCAGTGGTTAAATGTGGATGATACACATGTGCTTTAGCCTCCTGACCCATCCCCTGGCTGCAGCCAGTAACTAATATTGCAGGCATAAAGACAGTCCTGAGAGTCTTGAGGATCCCCTGTTACAAGGAAAGCCACCTTTGGAAAGGCTGATCATATATTTGTGCCAACAGGAACAAAACAGGCCTGACACTGGTTTTGGCAATGTATGAACTAAGGCATTTTTTCTCTGGCCAAAACAAAGAGATTTCCTGGAGTTTCTGCTCATCTGAAATTGGTTATAGTCCCAGCGAACTTGTATTGAGGTCAATAAGGATACGCCACCTTACTGAGAATTTATTTTTTTGGGGGCATAAGATTGTGTCCTGTGCTAATTAATATGCTTACAAAGGTGTGCCTGTATTTGCCAATTGTAATACCCTGAGTAAATATAAGCTGTTAAAAGCAAAATGATTCATCCTAAATTAGATGAAAATTGGCATAGATCAGTAGTAAATTTAGTCTACTGGATTGATGCAAAAATGCTTCTGATCTGGCCTCTAGGCTCAGTCGCATTACCCTGCCCGTTGCTTGGTTCACTGTGTGGGGTAAAGTGTTGAACATGTGGCTCAGTAAATGCTGCATGTGAGGTTATGTTGACATTTACACACTCTTCATTAGTTGCTGTTATCTTTGGGACCTTTTTTAGTGGCATACTGAAGTCAGTAACTGATTATTTGGTAGGTCATCTTGAAAATTGCGATTATTACACCAATGTTTCTGTCCTTGAACTTGCACTTCAGTGATGTGGGAATGAAGGAAAGGGGAATTATTTAGGTTACAAGAGCAATCTTCTAGAAAGCAATGGGGTCATTTCTGCTGCTTGCAATTTCTCAGTTTGTGGCATGTGAGGAAGATGTTGTACCTGTCAACGAACTGGTGATTAAACATCGTACAAGTTTGAGATGTTTATATATAAAAAGTGCTGTATGGACTCATAGTACAGAAGGTGAAACACTGCTTAGAAAAAGGACTACTGTGAGTATTTTTTTGAAAGTACTTTATTTCTTGCAAGGTAGAATAATAAACGATGTTGTCAAAATAAGAGCTAGTTCCCAAAGCTAAGAATGTGCTCCAAAACTGTTGCAAAACATACCTTCAAACTGCAATGCCATGAATTCCCATGTACCTTGTGATATTATGTACCCTTCCATACCCTCTGTATCTATGCTGTATCTATGCAGCAATACAAGTATGCATGTGAACAGTGCTTGCATTGCAACTTGCTCAAAAGATTATTCCTTGCTTTCAGGACTGACAAGTAGCATATTTCTCTGGCAGGAAGAGGACTCTCTGCATGGCAAGTTATTAAACTGATGTGAAAATTGAGTTGTAATATTAATTATGCAGGAGAAACGCTGCACAGTCACCATTCCGTGGTTTCTTGGGCTTTGCTCTGCATGAAACTTAGAAGAAAGTTTTGCCAACTTTTAGCAGGCAATTGGCTGTGATATCACATCCTTGCACTCTTCTGTACTCTTCTAGCCATGAGAAAATGTCATCCTTCAACAGCTTTTGATAATGGTGATCAACAAAACAATTCATTTTCTGTCAATGCAGCTGAAGTATGCTTTTCATTTCATGGGGAAGGAGAAAGAAATCGGGGAAGGAAAAAGAAATCAAGGAAGGTGCTGCCAAAGCCTGGGCTTTTCGATGACTGTTTTGCTCAGAATAAAAGACTAAAGATGCAAGCAGGCACAATATTAGGTTCTTTAAGAAGGTGAGGGTGATCAGGACACATGTTCTGGGCCATAAGCTATCATTTGGGGCATCTTAGGAAGGGTCTATTTGAGGAAAACTTTACATGTCTATTAAACTTTTAAAGAAACTTGTGAGCAGAAGATGCTGCTGGAAGAAACTTAACAGCAGACACTAATCACTTACAAGGTATAAAATTCTCTTTTCAGCTTTCTGAAAGACTTGTACTTGCCAACCAGTGAGGTTATTATATATACATATATATATATACACACATATTTTAAGTGTTAGCTATAGCTCTGTTTTCGAAAGGGGTGACTGCATTTTCAGTAATGTTCAATCTGTTCTTGAGAAAAGCCTTGCTAGAACTTGTAAAATGAAAAGACCCCTTTCCGCTGATCCCAAGGCCTCTTGCTTGGATTGGGGTCTGTGAATGTGTGAATACTGCCTGTGCTTTCCTGGCAGCTCAGAAGCAAATGTAAGTGCTGCAATGCAGGTGGCTGCTGCTGAGGAATCCCCAGTACCGGAGCCAACTGGGCTGTGTTGAGGTGGCATGTTCCTTCAGGAGTGCTGGGACCTTTGCCGGAAGAGTTTGTTGTCATAGCTCAGTTTGAGTCATGAGCCTCTCAGGAACAGCAAGCTGTTTAATCTAAAAATGCACTTTTCTTCTATTTTCTTGTTGAAGTGTGCAACCATTTTCCTTTAGAGAGCTGTCTGTTATGTTGTGAGCATAAACTTCACAGCAGCTTTAGCTGGCATTTCTTTTCAAGTCCTTTGAGTTTGAAAACAATAGAACAAGGCAAGTGTATTACTACTGTTCAGTTATTTGGCTTTTGAAATAAAGTTTTTGGTTTTGAATACAGAAACATGCATGCTAGTATGGCATTGTGTGCATGGTCTGTATGCATATTACGTGCATTTCTGGCATAATATGGTGTAATTAAAAAGACCTGTGCAACAGCAGCCGATGGGCTATTACGTGTAAGTAGATAGGATTTGCTTACCAAAAATCTAATAAGTTTTCACATGACTTCAGCATTTCCAAAATGCAAGACATGTAATAACCACTTGAGATACTTCGTGTTGTTAAATTATTTAAATGTATTCCACTTCCCAGGTTTCAAGGTCACAGTGAGATATTAGCTATTCTTTTCTTTTGTTATCATGGAAGTAGTATGGGCCATTCATAGGAGAAAAACCTCTCAGAGCAAATAAATGCATAGCCAGGCGAGCTTAAGAAATAGCTAGCTAAAATAATTCCGAAGTAAAGCAGACTCAGAAGTCGCAAGTCAGTATTCTTTGTTTCAAGATGGTCAAAGGTGTTTCAAATGCATTATTTGTTCTGTATCCTTATGTAATTGTTGAATCATTTTTGAAAGTCTCATTTGAAAAAGTGATGCATTTTTTAAAAAAATAATATTCAAGTTAAATGAAATGTCACCTTGACTAAGCCTGCTCAATGCAGCATATAAATGAAATGCTCATCTTATTCTCATTCTGGCTACCAACCTCTTTCTTTTGTCTGGAAAGGGGACAAAACTCACACTGTCTGATGACTGCAGTGCTGAAAAGAGCAAAGTCACAAAACTGCAGGATCCTTCATTTTCTCAGCTGTAGATATGTTTATGGAGGTCATTTATTTCAGGCTAGGTCTGTACTTTGACAAATAAGCTTCTAAATATCCAGTCACACTTGTAAATGAAGTTTATGCTTTCTTTTGTGTTAATATGCTTCCACATTGGGTAACTTTGAGCATAAGAAAATATCTGAAAGTGTGGGATATTTTGAGATACGTATATTGATAAGCACTAGAAATTGATAATAATGTTAGTGGCTAGAGATGTATATTAATTGGAAACTGAAACTGGTGGGATTGCTTATGTACTAACAAGAGACAATTGGTACACCAGGGTGTTCTCGGGAAGATATGAAAAGATGTGGCTTTAATTATTAGTAATCAAAGATGTATGTTTCTATATTGGTTCCTAAGAAAATATGGATGCTAATCACAGGCCCTATCATAAGATGCCTTAGAGGATAAAAGTTTTAGTGGAGTGTTTAGGGATAAAATTCAGATCAACCTCTCTGGGCAGCCTAGGTTTCAAACAATGCAAAGAAAGGCTGCCTACTTTCACCTCCTTGTGATTTTTAATAGTTCTATTAAATAATGTGCGGCACCTGCTTCATCGAAGAGCCGTGAAAGATGGATGGTTCTCGGTGAGAAATACACATTTGTATTCTGAACCCTTGAGAACTAGTGCTTACTTACACTCATAGCCTCTGCTTTAATTTTTGAACAGCTAGATGGTGCTGCTTGAATATTTAATATATAATTACTGTTTAGTTTTTTTATCATAATGTCAAGTCAAAGATCAAGATTCAGATTTATGAATGCGACAATGCAAATTCACTGCATGTCTCCAAAGGGTTACAATTCCAGTAAAAGGGTACGTCTTCCTTGCACTTAACCTGCCTCCTTCTTGTATTGAGATTGATAAAATCCACAGCTGTAATATTAAAATGAACTAAATAAAAACTGGTAGGTTTTTTCTATAGTACGCTGTGATGTACTGGTATGAAAGCGATGATGCCAAAGAGACTGAGCTAAAATGGGAGCTAGTTAGCAGTTAAATCCACTGGGCTATTTTTATAGGAATCACAGAAAAGGGGGTTTATAAGTAGGATGTAATAGAATACAATGAGATAGGGTTTGGTTTGGAGAAAGCATGGACATACCATTTGAACAATGTGACAGTGGGTTAAAGAGCAGATATCGGGGGCAGATTGGAAGCAAGACTTTATTTTTGAACAGTAAATAAAAAAATTAACTGGAATTAAGTGAGTTGTGGAGGGCTGTGCCCCTGAAGTCATGTAGCTTGTGTGTTAGAGGCTGCCGTGTAGTTGGAGTCATGGACTAGGAAAATACGAATTCATAAGAACATACATGAGCAACTGCGACACAAAAAGCCTGGATTATGTCAGAAAGTTTAGTGTAAATCTGAGGGATTTTTCAGGTTTTGTTTTGAGAATCATGAAGGTAAATGAATGCTTCTGTTGTGGAAACAACAAATGAGCTCTACGTCTTCCTGACATAACATTTTGTGCAGAAGGTCTTGAAATATAAGAGGTAGTGAAGAAGATGTCCTAGGCTTTCGGGTTACATCAGTAGCAGGTACAGAAGATAGGAAGCTGCTTTGTGAAATAGGAAAATAATCTTTTAAGCTGCATTGTGAGGACTATAGTGTTTTCAAGGTACTTGTTCCTGTTTATATTCCAGAATTTGGTTTCATATACACTAATACTCTCTCATGTAAAGCCATGCCTCGGACTTAGTCTTTAGTACTTCTCCTCCAGTGGCAAATGGGTGATAGATACAAAAATATACTGTTATTGCCACAGCTGTCCTATGGAGAATATTGGATAATGAATTCTTCCTCTTTTTGAGAAGCAGAGAATATGTGAAAATGGCAGCATTTTAGTATTTTACTTTCATTATAGCATGTCTATCTAGAGGGCATGCTATTTATGTCTGTAACATTTCTTCTTACTGCTTAGCTGTAAAAATGTTAGATAAGACTAATATAATTATATGCTATAGCTTTATTTAAACTTCTGTGGTTTATGGAAGATATTACTGAGTTACACAAGTTTCTTGCTGAGGTAATATTCAAGCAGATGTTTTTCTGGTTTTTTTTTTAGCATTAGAATACTCATACTTTACAAATTCTTAGTTGCATAAATCTAATGTTTCATTTTGTGTGTATATATGTAAGAGTATGTACAAGCATATGTAAAGTTTTCACTAACATATCTGTAAAATAACAGATCAAGAGTAATACATTTAAAGCAGAGCAACATCTTAGGGCAGATTCTTTTGTGCTGTAAACTGTCACACCTTTGATGGGTTTGAATAAATTTATACTATCTACATCACGGGCTACATTCAGTCTCCCTCTGCATGGGCAAGTATTGACATGTAAGTACCTCAGGTGGTAATAGAAGTCTTGATGAGTTGCTGAGAGCTCCCTTGACTTTTAGATATGCTTATATAGATACAAGAGAGGAAGTTTTTCACACTCGTCTTTACCACACTTCTGCTGAAATGGAATATATCAAGAAATATTGGGTTTTCATTTGTGAAACTAATTATTTTTTCCTCATAGCTCTAAAAGGTTTGTGTTTAAGGTCTCAGTTTTCATTAGGCATCTTTAAACAAGATGATTATAATCTACTGTTATAATGATTATAAGCTACTTGTTTGTACTATGTATATTGATGTGCACATTTGACATGAGGCCATGTAACTATGTAGCTGTTGTCACCACTACAAAATATTAATTGACTGTCATGATGCTGAGCATCTACAGAGCAGTCCTCAACTAAGCTTCCTTCCTGAGGGCCAGGCAGTTTTCTCTCTTGGTGTCCGTGTTTCTTGTCCCTGGCAGAGTCTCCAGAGGAGCAGTGCAGCAAGTTTGCTCTGCCTCTCACTTCTTGTCTGGGAGAGATGAACTTAAATCTTCCCTGTGCTGAAGAAATGTGCTTGAATGTTATGAGCACTGTTTAGCACTTATGAATTGAAGGGGAAATTAGTGTGAAAAGTAATAGTTTCCAAGTGCTAGAAATGAGCACATGGCTATTTTGATAGATGTTCATGCTTGCCAAAAGAAAAAACATTTGACCTGAGAATTTTGTCGTGCTTCAAACTAGACGATATGAAATAGTAAGCTTGCATGAAGCTATTTATTTTGTCTTTAAGCATGTCTTCTGTTTGGCATCTTTTTGAATGCGTTATGAAAATGCAGGTGATTGGAGGAAAAATAGCATATTGCCTGATAAAATTATAATACATCTTTAATGATGTATTATTCCAATACAGATTGCTTGTAAATGTAATTTTTGTTACTGGGGAGGGGCCTTCTTATTCTGAGAAGCTTTATAGG